>JACEFZ010021854.1:0-21269 GCA_014155875.1 Cepaea nemoralis
CGGGGGCCGGGGCCCTTTTTGGCTTTACCCATCACAGTGTCTTGGATATTCAGTCCCTGGCAGAAATGGTCCCTCTTGTCTCTGTTCTAGACAGTACAGGGCATTGACCAGTGGTCACTGAACGTTGATACTAGAGATAAATCTGGACAAGTAAGTCAGCAAGTAAGTCACTTACAAGTCAAGGATTCTATTACGCAACTTGAGTTGTATTGGAAAGTCATGCTTGGTTAGTGGCTAGCATTCTTTCCTGCTGGCCTTGTGTTCAAGTCCCGACCAAGGCAGCCGGGTAGTAAAGACAGCTTGCTTGATATTGATCACATTTCATTGCTCTTTGTACAGTATTTGTATCCGTACAGAATATCAAGCCTTACTTTGTTTCATGTTCACTGAATAAGTCATGATCCTTGTCCCAGAAAGAGAGAGAAAATGAGAGAGAGAGAGAGAGAGAGAGAGAGAGAAAGATCTACCCACCCACAGAGAGAGACACACACACACATGAACCCACCCACCCACCCGCCTACAAAGAGAGAGAGATTTGCCCACCCACCCACAGAGAGAGACATCTAACCACCCAGAGAGAGAGAGAGAGAGAGAGAGAGAGAGAGAGAGAGAGAGAGAGATGTCAGATCAATGTAATGTTCAAGACACTTGAAAACCGTGGTTAAAGAAAACACAACAAATGTGATGATGATCAGATAACTAATCTACTTTGGCCACATAAAGACAGAGAGCTGTCCTTGATAAAGTATATGCTGGAAGGAACACTAGAGTGGAAGCACAAATTAAAGTAACGTGATTGATTGATATGATTAAAAGCTGTAAATTATCATGTTAGTCTAGTACTAGCTTCAGATTGGTATTTGTCATCTTAGTCTTCCATCAACTTTAGGTTGATAGTTGTAAGCTGTCATGTTAGTCCCCTGCCAACTTTAGGTTGATAGTTGTAAGCTTTCATGTTAGTCCCCTGCCAACTTTAGGTTGATAGTTGTAAGCTGTCATGTTAGTCCTCTGCCAACTTTAGGTTGATAGTTGTAAGCTGTCATGTTAGTCCCCTGCCAACTTTAGGTTGATAGTTATTCAGTTAGTTCAGTTATCAGTTGGGGTATCTTCGTTGCACTCCGGACATGTCCATAGGTGCTCAGATCCTCCCCCCAGCATATGCATCAGCGTCCGGTGGCTAATAGTGCCAGTTCTGTGTTGGTTGACGAGGCGCTTTGTTTTCCCGATGTACTTCTCGCGTCTGGCTGTGCCGATTCTTACTCCCAGGTCTTTCATCCTGGAAAGCGATGTGGAATCACTGGCGTCAAAATCCTCTGTTCTCGCCATATCTTTAAGGGCGTTAATGACATCGGCACGATCCATGGGCTGGCCATCTACAGGGGGTGCAGAGCCAGCCAATTTATCAGCTCGTTCATTTCCCTCGACTCCCGCATGTCCCGGGACGAAGATGAAGGTGACTTTGCGGACAACAGACTTCCGCAGCGACTTAGTCCACTGTCTACGTACAGATCCAGCTTCGACCTTCTGAATCATGCTCATTGAATCACTTAGTACACACACGTTGGTATAATGCTGTGATTCCAGCCATATGAAAGCCTGTGTAACTGCCATCACCTCCATCGTCATGCTGCTCGTGGTCATAGAGTGGGCACCACTGGATTCTTGAACGGTTCGGCCCGCTGAACGGGCTGTAAATGCCCACGCACTTCTCTGCTGCTTTACAACAGATCCATCTGTATAGATGAGCACTTCGGGGCTATCTGAGTGATCATAGATGAGCGCGTTAACCTCTGCATTGACAGCGGCAGGGTTCTGCTCTCTGCACCGTCTGTCGAGTGTGATAATGCAGGAGAAGGTACACTTAAAAGCTGGAGGCACCGGCACCCATTCCTTGCCGGGGTTGATACTGGTAAGACTGCAGACCTGTCCGACGACATCTTCCGCCCGACCCATCCATGATTTGCCCCTCTTTAGCCTGTCACCCTTTTCTCTGAATACAGCGTCATGCAGAGGGTGCTGCTCATCTGCACTTATTTTTAAGTATGCACGAGCTCTCCAGATCTTGATCCTGTGTTCCATTGTCGGGAAGTCAAGGAGGTATCTCATTGCTACACAGCTGGTGTCTCTCGTGCAGCCCAAAATGATGCGCATGGCTTCGTTTTGTACCTTTTCAAGTCTTCCAATCTGTGTAGGGCTGACAGTGAGGATGGCCAGGGCATACTCGATGCGTGAAAGCACAAGTCCTTGGAACAGAAGTAATAGCAGTCTTTGCTCGATATTGGCAGTCGCCATGACTCTCATTGCTGCCAAACCTTTTCGAGCCTTCGTTATGACATAGTCGACATGATCTTTGAAGGACAGGCTACGATCAAGCCTCACGCCAAGATATGTCATTGACTGGGTTCTACTCAGAATGCTCCCATCCATTCTAACTGCCGGCAGGTCTGTTTTCACAATATGGTTGTTTAGTGAGAACCATGTAATCGTTGCCTTTGCAGGGTTGACAAGGGCATCGGCATCAGCACACCATGAGGAAATTCGATCTAGTTCGCCCTGCATATAGTTGGCAACCGCCTGTCTATCTCGACCCTGTCGATACACGAGGATGTCGTCAACGAATGATAGAGTCCTACCCCTCCCATCCAACTGTTGTTCAGTGATCGGCACCGTATACACGTTGAATAGTACTGGTGACAGTGGTGAACCCTGTGGCAATCCTGGACATATCGTTATCGGCTCAGAAGACCAACTCCCGCATCTTAGCACCACCTTCCTTTGGAGTAGAACTGCAGCTATCCATCGTACAAGGTGAGGGTGCACTTTCAGTCTGAGGAGGGTTTGCATCAAGTGCTCGAAAGATACTCTGTTATATGCGTCCTCTAAGTCTATGGCGGCCGCACATGTCTCTTCTCTGACCTGAAATCCTTCGTAAACATCTTGAGCAAAGACCGCCACATTCAGCCATGACTCTTTGTTGCGTCTGTATCCTCCAAGTGTGGGCGGGAAGCAGCCGAGCTGTTCCAAGTCCCAAGCAAGTCTGTGTGCTACAATTTTCTCCAGTAGCTTGCCAACAGTATTCTGCATCGTAATGATTCTGTAGCCGCTTATCTTGGAGTGGTCTTTGTTCGGTTTTGGCAGCGGCAGCAAGTAGCTGTGTAGCCATTCTTCTTTGACCTGACCCCTCTGGATACTGGTGTTGAATTCTCTGGCCAGTTCTTCCATGTCATCATCTGATATCACCATTAGGTCACCATATCGGATGCCGTCTGGGCCTGGGGCGGTGTTAGGTGATTTCTTGAGCATTGCACGCAATATGTCAACTGTGATTGTCCATTCTTCGTCTGTCCCGACCCCCTCGCACAACTGAGAGAGTGTTGTTGTGGTCCTATGTCTGGCGGGCTCGTCTTTCTGGTCAGTCTGTTCTATGTAGCGTGCAAGAAGGGCCTTACCTTTATCCGCATCCGACTTTTTCCATGCGAGGTCTGTGCCTTGAAAGTCTGGTATACCCCTACGTTGTGCAGCACCGTTCATGCTATTGTGGAGGCGCCAGAATGTCGTAAGAGATTGCTCGGAGCACACCTTCCTGCAGAACTCGTCCCATTTGTCGGCCTTGGCCTGTTTGGCGCAGGATTTGAATAAAGTCGTCGTCCTAACGACCTCAGTCTTCAGGTTCGCCAACTCAACCTGTGGCATGTTAGCCTTTCTGGCCTTTTGCCAGTCTTTGACAGCCTGCCTCTTTCCCAGCCACACCTTCTCGACCTCTCCATTCCACCATGGTGGCTGCAGCCATCTTTCTTGTCTCCTACGGGAGGAAGTTAGTTTCCTTCTTCTGATCTTGCTTATGGCATCTTGACCAGTGGTGTCGTACGGGAAGGCATTGGTCTTGTTTCTTTGACTCATGGCCCCGTCTTTCTTGATCAGGATGACACAAGGGTAGTGGTCACTATCGTGGTATCCCAGTGTGCCCCACCGGCACCTTGGTGCGATGGTGGGCGACACCAGAGCCAAGTCAATGATGCTGTCAGAGTCGCCTGGTCGAGTGGCCATTCTAGTGACCTTCCCATCATTCAGACAGATTAGGGCAGCAGATGCCAGGGCGTCCTCCAAATCTTCTCCCTGTCTATTGGTGATGCAGTTCCCCCATTGACTGCCTCTGGCATTGAAGTCCCCGCAGTAGATGATATGCCTTTCATCCATATCGAACAAACTCTGCCATTGTCGCACGTCGACCTTCCCATTTCGCGCATAGACGTTAACGATTACAAGCTGCACTGGTGTCATTATTCTTAATGCCTGCACTTGCAGGGCATCGCTGTTCCAGGCGGACATATCGATCTCAGACACTAGTATGTTGTCGCGGACCAGAATGGCCTGTCCGAGGTGCCGCCTGTTAAAGAAACCCTGAAATCCCGCAACTTTGACTGTTCCGTCGGTGAGCTGTGTTTCTTGCAAGACTACAATATCGTTTCCGTAGAGTAGTTTTTCAAGAATGGGTCGGCGTTGACTAAATGATGCACAGTTCCAGTACAGTACTCGAACATTTCCGATACCCAATCTGTCACATTTTAAGCGCCTTCTGCGCGCGCCCGCCCTCTTACCACGTTGTGTCCTAGCTGGTCGTCTGGCCGTCATGTTAGGCTTAACTATCGCCACCGGGCGCCGATGATACGCCGAAAGAAGACCGGACGCGCGTGCACGAACTCCGTTGCACGGTCCGAACTCCATTTCACCACGAAAAAAGCACTTAATCCATACACATTTCAGAAAATAGGTTGATAGTTGTAAGCTGTCATGCTAGTCTCCTGTCAACTGTGGGCTGATAGTTGTAAGCTGTCATGTTAGTCTCCTGCCAACTTTGGGTTGATAGTTGTAAGCTGTCAAGTTAGTCTCCTGCCAACTCTGGGTTGATAGTTGTAAGCTGTCATGTTAGTCTATTGCCAACTTTGGGTTGATAGTTGTAAGCTGTCATGTTAGTCTCCTGCCAACTTTGGGTTGATAGTTGTAAGCTGTCATGTTAGTCCCCTGCCAACTTTGGGTTGATAGTTGTAAGCTGTCATGTTAGTCCCCTGCAAACTTTAGGTTGATAGTTGTAAGCTGTCATGTTAGTCCCCTGTCAACTTTAGGTTGATAGTTGTAAGATGTCATGTTAGTCTCCTGCCAACTTTGGGTTGATAGTTGTAAGCTGTCATGTTAGTCTCCTGTCAACTGTGGGTTGATAGTTTTAAGCTGTCATGTTAGTCTCCTGTCAACTGTGGGTTGATAGTTGTAAGCTGTCATGTTAGTCTCCTATCAACTGTGGGTTGATAGTTGTTAGCTGTCATGTTAGTCCCCTGTCAACTGTGGGTTGATAGTTGTAAGCTGTCATGTTAGTCCCCTGTCAACTGTGGGTTGATAGTTGTAAGCTGTCATGTTAGTCTCCTGTCAACTGAGGGTTGATAGTTGTAAGCTGTCATGTTAGTCTCCTGTCAACTGTGGGTTGATAGTTGTAAGCTGTCATGTTAGTCTCCTGTCAACTGTGGGTTGATAGTTGTAAGCTGTCATGTTAGTCTCCTGTCAACTGTGGGTTGATAGTTGTAAGCTGTCATGTTAGTCTCCTATCAACTGTGGGTTGATAGTTGTAAGCTGTTATGTTAGTCCCCTGTCAACTGTGGATTGATAGTTGTAAGCTGTCATGTTAGTCTCCTGTCAACTGTGGGTTGATAGTTGTAAGCTGTCATGTTAGTCTCCTGTCAACTGTGGTTTGATAGTTGTAAGCTGTCATGTTAGTCCCCTGTCAACTGTGGGTTGATAGTTGTAAGCTGTCATGTTAGTCCCCTGTCAACTGTGGGTTGATAGTTGTAAGCTGTCATGTTAGTCTCCTGTCAACTGAGGGTTGATAGTTGTAAGCTGTCATGTTAGTCTCCTGTCAACTGTGGGTTGATAGTTGTAAGCTGTCATGTTAGTCTCCTGTCAACTGTGGGTTGATAGTTGTAAGCTGTCATGTTAGTCTCCTGTCAACTGTGGGTTGATAGTTGTAAGCTGTCATGTTAGTCTCCTGTCAACTGTGGGTTGATAGTTGTAAGCTGTCATGTTACTCTCCTGCCAACTTTAATTTGATAGTTGTAAGCTGTCATGTTAGTCTCCTGTCAACTTTAGGTTGATAGTTGTAAGCTGTCATGTTAGTCCCCTGCCAACTTGAGGTTGATAGTTGTAAGCTGTCATGTTAGTCCCCTGCCAACTTTAGGTTGATAGTTGTAAGCTGTCATGTTAGTCTCCTGTCAACTGTGGATTGATAGTTGTAAGCTGTCATGTTAGTCTCCTACCAACTTTGGGTTGATAGTTGTAAGCTGTCATGTTAGTGTCCTGTCAACTGTGGGTTGATAGTTGTAAGCTGTCATGTTAGTCTCCTGTCAACTGTGGGTTGATAATTGTAAGTTGTCATGTTAGTCTCCTACCAACTTTGGGGTGATAGTTGTAAGCTGTCATGTTAGTCTCCTGTCAACTGTGGTTTGATAGTTGTAAGCTGTCATGTTAGTCTCCTGTCAACTGTGGGTTGATAGTTGTAAGCTGTCATGTTAGTGTCCTGTCAACTGTGGGTTGATAGTTGTAAGCTGTCATGTTAGTCTCCTGTCAACTGTGGGTTGATAGTTGTAAGCTGTCATGTTAGTCCCCTGTCAACTGTGGGCTGATAGTTGTAAGCTGTCATGTTAGTCCCCTGCCAACTTTAATTTGATAGTTGTAAGCTGTCATGTTAGTCTCCTGCCAACTGTGGGCTGATAGTTGTAAGCTGTCATGTTAGTCCCCTGCCAACTTTAGGTTGATAGCTGTAAGCTGTCATATTAGTCTCCTGCCAACTGTGGGTTGATAGTTGTAAGCTTTCATGTTAGTCCCCTACCAACTGTGGTTTGATAGTTGTAAGCTGTTATGTTAGTCTCCTGTCAACTGTGGGTTGATAGTTGTAAGCTGTCATGTTAGTCTCCTGTCAACTGTGGGTTGATAATTGTAGGCTGTCATGTTAGTCTCCTGTCAACTGTGGGTTGATAGTTGTAAGCTGTCATGTTAGTCCCCTGCCAACTTTAGGTTGATAGTTGTAAGCTGTCATGTTAGTCCCCTGCCAACTTTAGGTTGATGGTTGTAAGCTGTCATGTTAGTCCCCTGCCAACTTTAGGTTGATAATTGTAAGCTGTCAAATCAGTCACATACAAACTTTAGGTTGATAGTTGTAAGCTGTCATTTTAGTCCCCTGCCAACCTTAGGTTGGAATTTGTAAGCTGTAATTTTAGTCACCTGCCAACATTCGGTTGGAAGTTGTAAGCTGTCATTTTAGTCACCTGGCAACTTAGGTTGGAAGTTTGTAAGCTGTCATTTTAGTCACCTGGCAACTTTAGGTTGGAAGTTGTAAGCTATAATTTTAGTCACCTGCCAACATTCGGTTGGAAGTTTGTAAGCTGTCATTTTAGTCACCTGGCAACTTTAGGTTGGAAGTTGTAAGCTGTCATTTTAGTCACCTGGCAACTTTAGGTTGGAAGTTTGTAAGCTATAATTTTAGTCACCTGCCAATATTCGGTTGGAAGTTGTAAGCCTGTCATTTTAGTCACCTGGCAACTTTAGGTTGGAAGTTGTAAGCTGTCATTTTAGTCACCTGGCAACTTTAGGTTGGAAGTTGTAAGCTATAATTTTAGTCACCTCCAACATTCGGTTGGAAGTTGTAAGCTGTCATTTTAGTCACCTGGCAACTTTAGGTTGGAAGTTGTAAGCTGTCATTTTAGTCACCTGGCAACTTTAGGTGGAAGTTGAAGCTATAATTTTAGTCACCTGCCAACATTCGGTTGGAAGTTGTAAGCTGTCATTTTAGTCACATGGCAACTTTAGGTGGAAGTTGTAAGCTGTTCATTTTAGTCACCTGGCCAACTTTAGGTTGGAAGTTGTAAGCTATAATTTTAGTTCACCTGCTCAATATTCGGTGGAAGTTGTAAGCTGTCATTATAGTCACCTGGCAACTTTAGGTTGGAAGTTTGTAAGCTGTCATTTTAGTCCCTGGCAACCTTTTAGGTTGGAAGTTGTAAGCTATAATTTTAGTCACCTGCCAACATCGGTTGGAAGTTGTAAGCTGTCATTTTAGTCACCTGCAACTTTAGGTTGGAAGTTGTAAGCTGTCATTGTTAGTCACCTGGCAACTTTAGGTTGAAGTTGTAAGCTATAATTTTAGTCAACCTGCCAACATTCGGTTTGGAAGTTGTAAGCTGTCATTTTAGTCACCTGGCAACTTTAGGTTGGCAAGTTGTAAGCTGTATTGTTTTGCCACTTAGTCACCTACCAACTTTAGGTTGATAGTTGTAAGCTGTCATGTTAGTCTCCTGCCAACTTTAGGTTGATAGTTGTAAGCTGTCATGTTAGTCTCCTGCCAACTTTAGGTTGATAGTTGTAAGCTGTCATGTTAGTCTCCTGCCAACTTTAGGTTGATAGTTGTAAGCTGTCATGTTAGTCTCCTGCCAACTTTAGGTTGATAGTTGTAAGCTGTCATGTTAGTCTCCTGCCAACTTTAGGTTGATAGTTGTAAGCTGTCATGTTAGTCTCCTGCCAACTTTAGGTTGATAGTTGTAAGCTGTCATGTTAGTCTCCTGCCAACTTTAGGTTGATAGTTGTAAGCTGTCATGTTAGTCTCCTGCCAACTTTAGGTTGATAGTTGTAAGCTGTCATGTTAGTCTCCTGCCAACTTTAGGTTGATAGTTGTAAGCTGTCATGTTAGTCTCCTGCCAACTTTAGGTTGATAGGAGAAAGACCGGACAGTTGTTCAACATAAGCTCTGGCAGCTGAGGTGTGCTCCATGTATGTCGTTGGAGGTAGATATGTAGTTTGGGAACAGTTTATGCGGCCATTGGAAGAGAAAAGCGACACTAAAGTTGCCATCTGGGCTTTCTTCACGCACTATCACGGTGTTGTTTAGTGACTTTAACAATGCATTATGTACTATTTGATAGATATTGTGTGACATTGGTTTTGTTCCCGTATACATGTATCTACTGTGTTTGCCATAAATGAGGCGCTAGAACCTCTTGCCCCCTGGTAGATTGGACCCGTTAGCTATAACAGCGGCCAATCTAGGAGATGGAAAACTGCGATTATAAACCCCCAAGTTTAAGGTGAACCGATGTGCCGAGGACTGAGTAGCCGCGGGTGAGTTGGTCGTAAACGTGGAACGTCTGGTTTGCGGACGGGGCGACGTCAGGCGTATGGACGCCTGAGGGACATCGCCTGCCCCTTCCCTAAGAGGCAGGCTCTACTAGGGTGACCGATTATATCCTGCCTTCGTATCAAACCAACTATGGAAAATAAAAAAAATAATTAGCGCCGAAGCAACGGAGTACGTGCTTTGTGCTCGATACCTTCGACAACAGCCAGCGGCGACATAATGAAGCGGAGGAGAAGAGGTGGGGGGGGGGACGGATAAAGAAGAAGAGGGCTGGAGCCAGAAGGGGTAGAAGAAAAACGGATCGTTTTGGACTCAAAAATGTACGGGTTGGGTTTTGAAATTGTCGTAGTGCAAAGCAACGAAGACCAATACTGGAGAAATTGGTCTTCGATTTTGATGTCCTGATGTTACAAAAACTGAATACAAACTCTTTTAAGTGTCCTGGCTATACATGTTACATTACCCCAACCGGGCAGGGAAGACATGGGCAGGCTCTGGTGGTCAAGGATGGTTTACAGCATTCGATACTGGATATGAGTGGGTGGGATCAGGAGAGTAAAGAGGTGCAGGGAATACGGATAAAAATCGGCCGATACAGGTGGAATCTGATAAATATATATGTGAGTGGGGAATCTTGCATAAGCAGAGAGATTTGAGACTGGTTGAAAGGTTCAATCGATACCCCTGGTACCAGGCATCTGATATGTGGTGACTTCAATGCCCGCGCCAAGGAATAGGACAGGTCGGGAGAGAACAGACAGGGTACTGCTCTTGCTGAGGCCTTGCTTTAGACGGATGTTGTCTGTCTAAATGACGGGACACCCACAAAGCTAGCAATGAGACCGGGGGACCCTGACACGGCCATCGACCTGGCGCTTGTATCCCAAGAGGCGGCATCAGACATAAAATGGAGTGTCCTTGGAGACCATGGAAATGACCCCCACCCCCGTGTTTTGTACTGATACCTAATTCCAGCACAGTTAGGGCTATAAGGGCTCGCAGGGCATTCAATTGTTGATTGCGACCACTCTTCGTTCTTGGGGCGACTTAGATCACAAGGGAAATCTAAACCAATAAGAAAAATTGTCACCCAACTACCATGGTGGACACCAGAGGTGGAGAATTCATGGGAGGAAAAGAGAGCAGTCTATAAGGAATTGGCAGAGGGTGCGGAGAGCAACCAGTTCAGTTGACACAGAATTGGAGGAGGCTGAAAGATATAGAAATGTATAGGTGCGAGATTTTAAACTCCTGGCAGAAGAGGCAAAAAGGATTAAGTGGGAACAGTTTATCAATGAAGTCAGTGGGGATGTGACATTTGGAAAATTCTAGAGGCTGCAGCGGCAGATGCAGAGACAGGCGATGCCTGGTACACATGGTACCGTTTACGATAATAACAACCGACCTATGACAAAGGTCAAGGACAAAGGGGAGAATTTTCTTGCACGATTTTTAAAACAGACGGATCAGCAAGATAGGGCTATTAGAGGTAACGTCAGAGAAGCCTTGTCACGGGTCACTAGGAAGGAGGACTGTGAGATTAAAGTGGAGGACATTAGACGGGTAGCTGAATGCGGGCTAAAGACACAGCACCAGATCCTGGGTGGGGTGACGTACTCCCATATGAGTAACATAAATGATGGGGACTTTGAGGAGATGGCTCTTTGTTCAACCTAAGCATCAATACGGCGTAAATACCCCACGATTGGCTGCATAGCTACCTGGTCCCACTCCCAAAGCCAGGTAAGGATATCTCCAGACTTAATGGATACCGAATCATAACCATGCAAAATACGTATGGCAATGTCCTCAGAAAGATAGTAGCACGCAGGCTCCAGCGACATTTGGAAAGTCGTAATCTGCTTCCCAAAGGGCTCGGGAGTTATCGGCCTGAGAAGGACACCTGGGCCAATGCTGCAACTTTTGCATTTATGACTGTCTAAGGGGGATTTCAAGGATAAACAAGAGACAGTGGCTGTAGCTACTTGACCTGGAGGATGCATATGACAGGAGTCAGGGTATGATCGGTTGATATACACACTGTTGGACATGGAGGTACTGCCCTTGCCTTGTTAGATGGGTTGCGGCGGTCATTTATGAGCGTAAGGTTGCACTGCGCATGGGTTCCTGGACTTCTGACCCCTGTACTATTATACCTGGGTTGGCACAGTGATCTGCCTTGTCCCCTGTGCTCTTTAATGTCTACACCAGCAAAATCGCAGCTATTGAGACACCAGGTGTGGGTAGAATCTTGACAATTGCAGATGATGTGTTGGTGTACAGACAGGGCAGAGACAGAGCCAGCTTGGCGAAAGACTTACAGGTGGCAGTAAATAGGGTGGCAGAATAGTGCAGGGACGCAGAAGCCGTTATAAACCCAGACAAGGCATCGGTTGTGTGGTACTTCCTGGATAACCGGATTCTCAAGGCAGATGTCCCAGGTATTATATTGAATAGATGTCCTCTTAGTCGAGAGAGTAAATTGAAGTACTTGGGTGTAACCTTTGACAGGTGTTTGTCTTTTAAGGATCATGTAGAAGCTTTGGTGGTGAAGGCAGAATGCTGCCATGCGGTTAATCCTGGGGTGCACAAAGGACACACGAGTTATATGCATGAAGCATATCCTGGCGCTACCAACAATGGCGGATAGGCATAGGGTCCTTCTGGCCAAATGGTACCCGAGAGTTGCCGCAGACAGGGATCACCCGCTGCATGCAGCAATGGATATGGTTAAGGATCATAGACTAAGACGAGGCAGGTCCTGGATGGCACAGGCGGAACTTTCTTTAAGTCAGGTGTGTGATCTAGAGACCATCAATCGTGAAAGAGATTGGTTTGAAGTTCTGTAGACATGACGGACTGGCACAATGTAATAATAACACTGGGTCGTGAGTGCAGAGAATGGGCAGTGGGCCGCACTGAGTTTGAAGTGCAACAGCTGATCCAGAGCAACACACATCTAGGTGACATAGTCATCTACACCAGGGGTGGGCAAACTTTTTGTGCGTAGGGCAGCATTGACAAATGTAAAGCTATTGGGGGCCGCATGCATATATATATATATATATATATATATATATATATATATATATATATATATATATATATATATATATATATAGATATATATATATATATAATATATATATATATATATATATATATATATATATATATATATATATATATATAAAACTAATTATTGCAATTTTATTTTACTTATACACTGATACATTATATTTGACAATATGGACAAAAACTTTTACTATTTTGTTAACAAGATTTTACAGCTTGTTATTATAACAAATATTTTTCTTATTATTTATCAATGGCTTTAATTTAGACACAAACCGACTACATTGCCACTAGACAGTGGAACCTCGCTTAACGAGCACCTCTCATAACGAGTAATTCGCATAACGAGCAAAATAAATTGTAAAACATAATGATTCGCATAACGAGTGACGTTTCGCATAACGCGTGACGAGGGAAGGGGAAGTCCCAGATTGTGCGTCTGGAACGGCGAGGACCAGCAGGTTATTTCTAACTTTAAGGAGCTCTACACTAAAGCGCTCTTCGAGCGTTGTTTTGAGGTGACTGAAGGGACCAATCTCACTCTCCGAGAGTTTTGGAAATATCACTTCCACATCGTTGCCTGCCTCAAGATGATCGAAAGGCGTGGGAAGGGGTTACCAAGAGAACCCTCACTTCTGCTTGGAAGAAGTTTTGGCCGGAGAGCGTTGTCGAATGTGACTTTGAGGGGTTTGAGACAGTACCTGTGGAGCCTGTAGTCAACGAGATTGTGTCTTTGGCCAAGATCATGGGACTGAAGGTGGATAACAAAGGTATCCATGAGCTTGTGGAAGAGCATAGCCAAGAGCTGACCACCGAAGAGCTTATGGAATTACATTGTGTTTCACAGCAAGAAGTTGTGGAGGAGAGTTTGTCCGAGGAGGAGGAGAAGGTAACAGCAAACCAACAATCTTCTGGCGCAATAAGAGAAATGCTGAAAGCATGGGAAACTGTTGCATCGTACATTGAGAACCATCATCCTAATAAGGCCGTGGCTATGAGAGCTACTAATTTATTTAATGATAATGCTGTGTCGCATTTCCACCAAATTCTGAAGCGTCGGCAAAAACAAATTTCTCTAGACAGCTTTCTAGTAAAAAAGAATTAGGTATGTACTATAAATTGTAAGTTAATTATTTCAATTTTTTGTTTTTCTAGAAATCGAATTCTCATTCCAGGTTCGTTCATTCCGCGATAGAAGAGGAAGATGAATCACGCTCCTTGACAATGCATATATAATTTTCTTTGAATAAACGTTATACAAAATATTTTTAGTATTTTTTTTTGGCATGGAACGCATTATCGTATTTTACATTAATTTGTATGGGAAAAACTGTTTCGCTTAACGAGTGTTTCGCTTTACGAGTAAGATTCTGGAACGAATTATGCTCGTTAAGCGAGGTTCCACTGTAATTCTTGATTTCTAATGAGATGTATGCAACTGCCTTCACTTTTTGACAATATTCTTAAAATCTGGAGCAAGTTTACTTGTTGAAATTCGCATGACAGCATGCAAGTTGCAGTCCGACAATAACGGCCTATTTTTTAAATTTGTTGATCTTCAAGCAAGAGAATGCTTGTTTGCAAATGTATGTTGATCCACACGATGATACACGTTTAGCTACAAGGTTTTTCAAGCTGGGAAATGATTCTTGTGATAAAGATCCATAGAAATCCAGAAAACCATCTGACTTGAATTTCTCTGTAAGTCATGATCTGATTGTAAGCCAAGCAGCTCCAACTGTATGTCCTCTGTGGCTGTAACAGCTTCAGCACTAAAAGGGGAACTTAGAATATTTAACTGTGGCTCTAAGTTCTTGAAATCTTGGAATCTCCATTCAAATTCTTCAATCAATGCATCTAATTGGGCTTTGTACTTTTCAGTCATTTCACCAGATATTGTTTCTTGTTTCAGCAAAGGGAAGTGACAAAATCTTTTTTTCACTTGCTTGTCAGGAGAACAGTGAGAATTTTGCCTGAAATGATTTTACATGTACATACAATTCATGTGCAAACACACCATTGCCCTGAAGTTTGACATTCAATTCATTTAACTTTTCCATAATTTCAAAGGCAAACATAAAGTCTAACTTCCACTCTTTATTGACAATGTTAGTATTAAATTCACATTCAATACCCTTAATCTCTAGGAACATCACTATTTCTTCTCTGATTTCCAACACTCGCCTCAACACTTTTCCGACTCAGCCATAGAACACTGGTGTGGAACAGGACATCAAAATGTTCAGTTTCCAAATCGTCAAGTAATGACTTGAACTGTCTGTGATTAAGTTCTCTTGATCTGATGAGGTTGATGACACTGACAACTGGGTCAATAACCTGCTTGATATTCAAAACGGTTTTTACACAGACTTTCTTGATGAATCATACATTGAAGTGGCAATAATGTGTGGTCTGGATATTCTGCTTTAATCTTATCACTTATCAACTTTACCAGACCTACAATTTTTCCAGTCAAAGCACGAGCTACGTCAGTTGTAACACTTACCATCTTGTTCCAAACCAACCCAGTTCTTTCAAGACAGTTAGTAACAGCATTGAATATATCATGGCCTGAGGTTGTGTCTTTGAGTGACTCAACACTCAGTAACTCTTCAGTGAGTTTGAAAGAAGTGTTTATTCTGCGTATAAATATCAATAATTGGGTAGTATCATGTACATCGGTATCTCATCCAATGCAAGAAAGTACCACAAAAATTGATTACTTGCATCTTGAAGTTTATGCATCAAATTGTCACTTATCCTGTCAACACGTCTGACCACAGTTCTCCTTGATAAAGTAATGTTGTCAATTTTTTTTTTTGGGTTTTGTTTTTGTTATGGACACGTAATGTTTGCTGCATGTAGCAAACATTCCTTGATGAACTCCCCATCAGAAAATATCTAGTTCTGTGTTACAATTCTGTGTGACAGCACAAGACTAGCTTGAGTTGTAGCATCTTAACTTGAAGTCTGTTTAGTGAAAACAGTTTGCTGTTTCTCCAAATTTTTCACCAACTCCAGGCATTTCCTTTCCCTCCCTTCGGTTGTTAAATTGTATCCGAAATCGGAATGTTTTGCTTGATAATGTCTTTTTAAATTGTACTCCTTGAATATTATGTTTGTTATTGACACTCATTGTTTTAATAAAATTCAAACAGTTAGAATTGTACAAAACTTTAAAACGGAAATGAAACAAAACCTACTTCCGGCTGTGCGTGACAATAAAATATTCGGAAAACAAATAGTAAACTCAGAATAAATTTCAGAAATATATCAAGACTACTACAACGAATAAATTAATTTGAAAATTGTAAATGCGGAAATAATTTATCACAGCAAAAAACTTTTAAATTTAACATTTTCTTGCAACATAAATAATTTTATTCATCGGAGAAATATATGTTTTTCATAAAATCATCCTTACTAAATTTTTACATGTCGATAAATATTTCTCTATATGAAAATCGATTAAATTAGCATTACATGTTCCCAAATTTTGCTGTATGTAGCCGGGGGTGTGGTGGGGGTGAGCGCCCAACCTTGTATAAATACCCCAATGGCTCGTGCATTCATCACCTATGCAGCAAAAGTCCAACTCTTGGCCTTCTCGTGACGGAACTGTTTTAACTAGCAGGAGAAGGGGCGGCGGCGAGTCACTGGCGCCGAGAAATAACCAGAACGCTCTGGATGTGTATGCACGTACATGCATGCGCAGACATGTGTGTGCGGGCCTACACACCTAAACTCGAGTAAAACCACAGTCTGCTCTAGCAAAAGAAAGGTGCTGAAGACGGAGGCAACCAGCCAGGAGGCGCACCTCAGAAATCAGGATGCCACACAATCACGCGTAATGAAATATGTCGACTACTGCTAACTGGCAGGTTCAGTGCCGGGCCCTATGCCTCGAAAGCGTCCAATCACAGCTACTGGAGGTCCTTCTCAGATATCCCGTGGAGTCAGGGGACCTGGGAATTGAGTGTCTGGCCATACCAAACAAAGAATAAAACTAATGCACTGGAATGCGGAGGGAGTTAGCAACAAAAAAATTAGAACTAGAAAACATCTTGGACCAAAAAAAGGTAAGCGTATGTTGTTTGCAAGAAACTCACCTCAACGAAAACGAAACGATGCTTGGGAAATTGCCAGTACTAAGGACACTACTTTCTTAACTTAGCAGTCAGCATAAGGTCACCACACCGTTGATACCATCCCACTCTGGGGTACCTGGAAACGACAGAACTGATCGCTTGGCTAAGGAAGGAGCAAAAGAAGAATAGCCTGATATGCCCGTTACTTACCACCAAAAGAAAAGAATGATGAAATCAGTCAGAAGGCCGCCAAAACCTGCTCGAGACGACTACCGTGTTATGAATAGGCCAGAACAAGTCATTATTCTGAGCCTCGGAACAGGATACAATAGATTACGCAGCCACATGTATACAAGATTCAAGATTGGTGAATCAGCCATGTGCACATGTGGATTGGCGTCGCAGACAGCAGAGCACATACTCAAAGACTGCCCAAATTACAACATGTCTAGGCAAAACCTCTGGCCTAGAGAGACGACAATGGAAGATAAACTCTATTGAATGATGAGTGAACTAAAAAGGACCGTTACATTCATACAAGAGGCATCATTGCAGTTATAGACATATATAAGGCTAACGAGAGAAGAAGAAGAAGAAGAAGAAGAAGAAGAAGAAGAAGAAGAAGAAGAAGAAGAAGAAGAAGAAGAAGAAGAAGAAGAAGAAGAAGAAGAAGAAGAAGAAGAAGAAGAAGAAGAAGAAGAGGAAGAAGAAGAAGAAGAAGAAGAAGAAGAAGAAGAAGAAGAAGAAGAAGAAGAAGAAGAAGAAGAAGAAGAAGAAGAAGAAGAAGAAGAAGAAGAAGAAGAAGAAGAAGAAGAAGAAGAAGAAGAAGAAGAGAAGAAGATGAAGAAGAAGAAGAAGAAGAAGAAGAAGAAGAAGAAGAAGAAGAAGAAGAAGAAGAAGAAGAAGAAGAAGAAGAAGAAGAAGAAGAAGAAGAAGAAGAAGAAGAAGAAGAAGAAGAAGAAGAAGAAGAAGAAGAAGAAGAAGAAGAAGAAGAAGAAGAAGAAGAAGAAGAAGAAGAAGAAGAAGAAGAAGAAGAAGAAGAAGAAGAAGAAGCATTACATTACGAAGGTCAATGACTGTTTACAAACATAGATAATTAGACAGACATTTTATCAAAAATGTTAAAACAATCATAACCGTACATGAAATCTGTAAATTTCAACAAAATAGCTTAAAAACAAAGCAAAAATTTTAATTTCTAAACATCAGTTGCCGGGCCGCATGCGGCCCGCGGGCCGTAGTTTACCCACCCCTGATCTACACCGATGGGTCAGTGGTGAGAAACAGGCGTAGTGGCTGGGGCTTTATTGCAAAGGCTAATGGGTGCGTCTTGAAAAAGGAGAGTCTGGCATATGAGACTACGACCTCCTGCATGAGAATGGAGGTGAAGGCAGTAACTTCAGCATTCCGGCGGCTAGAGGAGACTACTGCAACACACGCTGTATTCACGCTGTATTCAAAGAATATACTTAGTAAGGTGGAGAAAGAAATGTTTCGTGTGGAATGGCTATCGTCGCTTCAGAAGTCACAGATTGTGAGAATTGTATGGATATTTTGCCCTGGCTATGCGGGGGTACGGGGGAATGGAACAGGCCTCTAGGCTAGCAGCGAATGCACCTCTTGGTGGTATTTTGCTTATGGACAAGGGGGGGGGGGGTGGTGGTCGTGCGCTTGTGGGACCAGGTGGAGAAGGCGGAGGAACAGATTTAGAACCCATATGTGGAAAGAATGAGATTGCGGGGGATCATCAGAGGTTCTGGCAGAATCTCAAAACTGAGCGGGAAGACCAGAACTTTTAATCAGATAGCGGTGGGAACGATTAGTAGTATGACTCTTCGCTGGCTGTTGAATGAGGGGACGGAGCAGGTATGGGAATGTCCTGAGTGCAGTGATGTCGGTTCTTACCTTAATTCATCTCAACTCAACATGAAAAATAGACATCACTTTACCCACTCGAGACATGGGCATATCTGTCTACACGACAAACATCAGCATCTCTACTAACCTGTGACACATTTAAATCTATTTATGCTAATGAGGCATGGATATTATATGTAAAAGATGTTTATGTAAAGCATGGATATGTTTGTACGAATGTGAAACATTGGTATCTCTGTAAACATGGGAAACATTGGCATTTACTTATACATGTGAACCGAGAAATAACCAGAACGCTCTAGATGTGTATGCACGTAAATGCATGCGCAGACATGTGTGTGCGTGCCTACACACCTAAACTCGAGTAAAACCACAGTCTACTCTAGCAAAGGAAAGGTACTGAAGACGGAGGCACCCAGCCAGGAGGCGCACTTCAGAAATCAGGATGCCACGCAATCACGCGTAATGAAATATGTCGACTACTGCTAACTGGCAGGTGCAGTGCCGGGCCCATTAGCCAAAGCTAATGGTCGATGTTTGGGGCAGGAGAGTCTGACATATGATACCCCAACATACAGCTTAAGAATGGAGGTGGAGGCAGTCACTGCGGCTCTCCGCTGGATAGAGAATACGACACACACACACACACACACACACACACACACATCGTGATTGTAACTGACTCAGAAAGCATGCTGACGAGGGTGAGGACGGGCAGGCTTCGTGCGGAGTGGCTTGCTTCGCTTCGGAGGTCACGGGTGACAAGCATCTCCTGGATCTTTTCTCCAGGGCATGCCGGTGTGCTGGGAAATGAACAGGCGGACAGATCGGCTGGCTCTGCAGAACTTGGTGGAGTATTGATACTTGATAAGGCTGATGTGGTTGCGGTCTTGTGGGAGCACGTGCACACCTCGGGGGAGCAAATGGATTACCATGGTCTGGCAAGAATGAGACAGCGAGGAGTGACGAGGGGCTCGGGCCGACGCTCAACGCTCAGAGGAAAGGCGAGACGGACTTATAATCAGATTGCTACTGGTACTATTAGTGTTGGAACTCTTCGCTGGCTACTGAGGATGGGGACGGAGCACTTATGGGAATGCCCCGAATGCTGTGATGTCGATTCCTAAATCAATCAATCAATCAAACATGTGAACCATGGCCATCTTTGTATACGTTTGAAACATGAACATCACTGTATACATGTGAATCACAGATATATATGAATGCATGTGAAATATAGACATATATGTATGCATATGAAACACGAATATCTCTGTATACGTGCGAGACACTGATATCTCTGTATATGTTTGATCCATTAAGATCTCCGATAACAAGTGAAGCAGAGACGCCTCTATATACACGTGAAACATAGACATCTCTGTTTACATGTGAAACATAGTCATCTCTGTATACACATAAAAATAGACAAATCTTTACACACTCAAGACATTTGCATATTTGTCCACAAGACAAATATCAACATCTCTATTTACTTGCGACACATATAAATTTCTATATGCGAATGAGGCATGGGTATTTTATGTGAAACATGGACATGTTTTTTATTAAAGCATGAACATCTCTGTGTGCATGTCAAACATTGGTCTCTCTGTAAATATGGGAAACATGGGCATTTGCTTATAAATGTGAAACATTGAGATCTGTGTATGCATTTGAAACATGGACGTCTCTTTATACAGGTGAATCATAGATATCTAAGTATGCATGTGAAACATAGGCATCGCTGTAAGCATGTAAAAAATAGACATCTCTGTATACATGTGAAACACAGACATCTCTTTGTGTAAAACATAGACATCTCTATATTCGTATAAAATATCTCTTGATGCGAAACAATCTAATACAATCAGAGAAAAATAATTAAGATTTCAAATTTCAATGAAAACATTCGAAAACTGCTAATTCTATGAATAATCCTCAGAAATCAACCGATAATGAGAAACAGATAGAAGATTTTAACAGAGACTCGAAAGCTACAGAAGGGAAATCCCGACATGGGGTAGAATGGTCGAACACAAAAATCACGCAACTGATGAAGAAACCTCAAGAGGTCAGTATAAGACAATGTTACAGTTTGTTTACAGTGAATTTTAATCCACAGAGATCAGGCCATTACAAACAATGGTCAAATATTTATGCATGTGAAATGTAGAGATCTCTTCATTCATACTGGACATAGCCATGACTCTCTACATGTAAACCATGGACATTTCTGTATAAATTTAAAACATGGACGTCTCTTTACATGAGAAACATTGTCATTTTTGTATGGGAGTGAAACATAGTCATCTCTATTAAAGATACATTTATACATGTGAAACATAGACATCTCTGTATGCATGTGAAAAACGAATATCACTTTATACATGCGAGACACTGATATCTCTGTATATGTGTGATCCATTAACATCTCTTTATACATGCGAGACATCAATATCTCCGTATACGTGTGAAGCATGGATATCTCATTATACATATGAAGCGCAGACATCACTTTATATGAAACAAACATCTTTGTATACACGTGAAACATGAAACATACCGTCTCCAATAACATGTACAGCAAAGACACCGCTATATACATGTGAAAAAATAGACATCTCTATTTACGTATGAAACATAGACACCTCTTTACACACTCAAGACATGGGCATATCTGTCTACATGGCAAACATTTCTATTCACTTTCGACACATTTAAATCTCTATATGCGAATGAGGCATGGACATTTTATGTAAAACGTGGACAAATTTGTATTAAAGCGTTGACATCTATGTATGCATGTGAAATATTGGTATCTCTGTAAACATAGGAAATATGGGTATTCAATTATACATGTGAAATATGGGGATCTCTGTATACATTTGAAACATGGTCATCTATGTATGCAGGTGAATCATAGATATCTCTGTATGCATGTGAAACATAGGCATCTATGTACGCATGTGAAACATAGACATTTCTGAATGCATGTGAACACATGAACATCTATTTATACATGCGAGACACGAAATTTTCCCGATACAATAAAA
>JACEFZ010021855.1:0-20000 GCA_014155875.1 Cepaea nemoralis
AAAAAAGATTAGATCTTGAAGGAAAAACTACAGTTTGAGAAGGAAATCCAAACTGGTAGCCATTATGATTGTCTAAAGTATCAAAGTAAGTATGACAAAAAACACGATACCTCTTAACATATAACGACGCAGAAGTAGAGTTAATCGATCTTACTAGTAATACCAATTCAACATGAGACCAGACAACACAACAAAAAGTAGAAGAAGAAGAAGAAGAAGAAGAAGAAGAAGAAGAAGAAGAAGAAGAAGAAGAAGAAGGAAGAAGAGAAGAAGAAGAAGAAGAAGAAGAAGAAGAAAACACAGAAGAAAAAAAAATTAAAAAATAATAAAGAAAAAATAATATTAAAGAAGATAAGAAAGAAAAAAAAACTGAATGAAAGGAAAAAGATATTTACCTTCATATTATTATTATCATTCGTTTAGCATCATTATAACAATTAATTTATATTTATAGTGAGTTCTACATATTTTGAAGTTGAATAGTACCACTAGAACCTATGGTCTCATGAGAAGATCCACTATACAATTTACCAGCGACACCGAGGGATCTACAATTCGAATTCGCTACAACAGTATAACGATATATTGGATACGAAACAACTACCAATCCAACAATACAACACATATGGTCAAGACTATAACACTATGTGTGAAAACGAGGCAAGTGGTAACTCAAACTATGGTCACAGTACATCACAGCACATAAACGACAGCAAGGAAGAATGGAAGATTGAGAGAAACCAAACATGTAAAAGTCTGGAGAAATATTCTAGACCAGAATAATTCACATGTTACACGAATGAAACAACGTACACGTTGAATATGTGTTACATGGTTTTATTGAGTCTATGTACAGTGATGGCAAATTATGGAACATGTATACATTGGATGAAATATTTTATTATTAACATTGATTGCAAATGATAAAACATGTATACATTGTATGAAATATATTATTACTAGTGATCGTAGATTATAACACAAGTATGCATTATATTAAGATGATGATGCATTAATGTAAATAAGTCCCATTAATAATTGTAAAAAGGATAAGGTAAGAAGTCGTACAGGTAACAAACAGAAAACCAGCATCACATAGCGTCATGCGCAATTATACCATCCAGATAAAGAAACATCAAGACAACGTACCCCAAGGCGGACGATATCAGGAGAGAATAGAGAAAAGATAAATACACTACATATACAAAGTCATCAATAAGGTCAAATATAACACATCAACGTCCACGTCAAGACAAGAGCGATCCATAGGTACAAGACAGGAAAGTGAGAACGATAAGTCATAAGCACACACAGATGCCTTATCCAGGGCGTGAGGGCTTGGAAAATGGTAAGATGTTCATGTGGATTACATGATTGAGGAGCTGCTGGGGATGTCTAGAGAGACGTTGGATCCCAGATCAGACTAGATCTCAGACCTCTGAATTAGAAAGGAGGCTGTGACTACACGGTGTCTATGGTTAGACGGTGTACCGTGTCCGTACATATATTATAATTCTTTTGCGTGATGTTGCTTATTGATATGGACTTGTCACGAGTCTAAATGAATCATGGAAGGGATAAGCTCAATGATAATGACAATTGACGGACATATATGTGCGACCATTGATAATAAGAGACTGAGATGTGCGACCATACAGTCCACAGAGATAGACTGTAGTGTGTGACTATCCAACTCATATCAAGAATTAGACGACTGAGTAAGGACAATGAAAATGTTCACAACATTTTCAAATAGGGGGGAATATTGCCATGAGATGGATACAGGTAACAGCGTAGATGTGTAATTTGAGAAACTAGACAAAGCCGCCCATACACACGGTGAGAGGTGAAACGAGGAGACACCGGTCACCGGAGTGGGCGGAGCTAACACAGACACATGACTGCGGTCCGGCAGAGAACGGGCAGACATCTTTTGGAGATTGAGAGGCCGGGACGTGGTTGAGAACAGTCGTCTAAGTGAAATACAGTCCGTGATAACAGCATCCTAGACTGATACACTAGTTAATTGATATTATCGTTGTGAAATTTGGTGATAATGAAGCCACCTTTTTTAAGGCGAAGCCTGGTGATGGGGCCGTGAACGCCGGCAAGTGGCATTGTGACACTGGTTTGACAACACACTCCCGGAATGGCGGTCAGGTCGACGCAGTGACTAGTGACCGTGGGTTGCGGTGATTTGCAAGGTGCAGTAAGTAGACAATTTCAATAGGTTTACAAAACCCGATAGCTACTTAGACACGGGATTTTCTTGACGATCAGATTTGGACAATGTTGATGCAAGGCGCGTGTGCGGCCCATCCGCAGGATGCGATAACGACTGGGGGTCGGCTGTGGATGGGAGCCACGCTGTAGGCTGTTCTGCAATAATCTTTTATTGTCAAACTGAGGACGCAAAAGTTTCCTGTCAAGTCTATCGTTGAGTTGTCTGTAAATTGCCTGGGGTTGTTATAAAAGAGCCACTGCAACAGCTCCGTGGCAGTTAGGTAGCACACATTGTTAAATTCCACACATAGTTAAGTAGCACACATAGTTAGGTAGCACACATAGTTAGGTAGCACACATAGTTAGGTAGCACACATTGTTAGGTAGCACACATTGTTAAATTCCACACATTGTTAAATTCCACACATAGTTAGGTAGCACACATAGTTAGGTAGCACACATAGTTAGGTAGCACACATAGTTAGGTAGCACACATTGTTAGGTAGCACACATAGTTAGGTAGCACACATTGTTAAATTCCACACATTGTTAAATTCCACACATAGTTAAGTATCACACATAGTTAAGTAGCACACATAGTTAAGTAGCACACATAGTTAGGTAGCACACATTGTTAGGTAGCACACATTGTTAGGTAGCACACATTGTTAGGTAGCGCACATTGTTAGGTATTATACATAAGCTGGCCTCGTCTTAGTCTATAACCCTTGATCATATCCATTGCTGCATGCAGCGGGTGATCCCTGTATGCTGCAACCCTCAGGTACCATTTGGCCTGAAGGACCCTATGTCTATCCGTCATTGTAGGTAGCGCAGGATATGCCTCATGCAGATAATTGGTGTGTCCTGTGTGCACCTCAGTATTAACCGCATGGCAGCATTCTGTATGCGCTCCAACCTTTCAAGCTGGCTTTTTGATACTGTCAGCAGCCCCAAACCATACTCAATGATATAAATTATTAACTGCTGAAAGTGCCTGTACAGCATCCTCTGATCTTCCCCGGTTGCTACCATAGCCCACTATGCATTAAGTCCCCTACCAGCCTTCACCACCAAGGCCTCCACGTGATCCTTACAGGATAAACACCTTTCAAAGGTGATACCCAAGTACAGTGGAACCTCGCTTAACGAGCATAATTCGTATGTATGTTGTGGATTCGAATGTATGTGTGGAGGAGTTGTGTGTGGGGGATGTGTGTGGGTTGATGCTTGATGTGTGAATGAGTGAAGGGATGTGTGGTCGGTGGGGATGTATGTGTGTGTGGGATGTATGTGTTGGTGGGGATATTTGGGAGGATGGTTGCAAGTGTGTGGGTGTTGGTTGGTTGGGGTGTGGGTGGGGAATGTGTATTTGGGTGGGTGAATGGGTGTGTGGGAGATGTGTGTGGGTTGCGGATGGGTGTGGGGGTTGGGTGTGGGAGTATGTCTGTGAGTGGGATATGACTGTGTCGGTCTGAGTGTGTGAGTGTGGATGGGATAAATGTGAGTGGGTGGAGGATTTATGTGTGGCCGGTGAGGATGTTTGTAGGTGGGGGTGTGTGGATGGGTGGGGAGATTTGTGTGTGTGAGAGATTTGTATGCGGGGATGTGTATGGGGAATGCGTGTGGGGGGATGTGTGTATATGGGGATGCGTTTATGGGTGGGGTTTTGTGTGGGATGGGGGAGGTGTGGAGTGTGCGGGTGGATGAATGATGTAAGTGAGGATGGGGGATGTGTGTTTGGCTGGGTGGTTGTGGTGTGTGTGGGTGGGTGGGTTGATGAGAGTTGCATGTGTTGATGGTGGGTGGGTGATGTGTGGGTGTGAGTGGTTGATGGATGATTACGTGAGTGGGTGGATGTGTGTGAGAGATGAGTGTTTAGGTGGGGGATGTGTGTGTGGGTGAGAAGGCGGATGTGTGTGGGTGGGGTATATGTGGGTGGTGGGGTGTGTGTGGGTGGTTGGTGTGTGTTTTTGGATGAGGAATGTGTTGATGTGTGAGAATGTGTGTATGGGTGGGGAGATGTGTGTATGTGTGTGTGAGTGTATGGGTGGTGAGATGTGTAGTTAAGGGGTGTGTGAATGGGGTTTGGAGATGGGGGTGGGATGGTTGGCGAGTGGGTCGGTGGAGGATATATGGGAGGGTTAGTGTGTTTAGGTTGGGGTGGGGGATGTGTGGGTGCGGGATGTGTGGGTGGGGGAGATTGTGTGGTGGGTGATCTGTGTGCAAGTGGGGATGTGTGGGTGGGATCGGGTTTTGTGTGTGAGTAAGTGCAGGATATGTGAGTTGGCGGGAATATGTGTGTGTGTGGGTGTTGGAAATGTGGTTGGGGATGTGTGTTTGGCTGAGTGGTTGGGGGTGGGTGGTGGAGGATATATGGGTGGGTGAGTGTTGGTAGGTTATGGGATGGGTGGAGGATGATTGCGTGTGGGTGGGTATGGATGGGTGGTTGCATGCATGTGTGCCTGGGTGTGTGGATGGGTGGGGGATGTGTGGTGGGTGGGAGATGATGCATGTAGGGGGTGTGTTTGGGATGTGTTGGTTGGGGGATGCGTGGATGGATGGGTTCATGTATGTGCCTGTGGGTATGTGTGTTGTTGGGTGGTGGATGTGTGCGTGGGGGACACGCGGATGGATAGATGGGTTGGTGGGTGGGTGGGTCGGGGATGTGTCTCATAACATGGTAACATGCAATGTTTATGCTTACAACATTCATTTGACAATGTTTTTTTCCTATGTGAATGCACTATGCACTGATGAACGAAAGATGAGTGATTGGAAGGGCCGAATGTAAGACGGGCCTGCGTGCCCAATTTGTTACCCTTCGAAAATAAAGTTTGTTCGTTCGTTCGTTCGTTCGTTTAATTAGGTCCAGAACCTTACTCGTAAAGCGAAACACTGGTTACGCGAAACAGTTTTCCCCATACAAATTGATGTAAAATAATGCGTTCCATGCCCCCCCCCCCACCCCCCCCCCCCCCAAAAAAAAAATACAAAAAATATTGTGTATAACGTTTATCCAAGAAAATTATATGTACATTATTAAGGAGCGTGATTCATCTTCCTCTTCTATCGCGGAATGAACGAACCTGGAATGAGAATTCGATTTGTAGAAAAATAAATTGAAATAATTTACAATTTATAATACATACCTGGTTCTACCCCCGCTGGTGACTTGCGGGATAATGAGCCGGCCGCTCAGAAAGCAATGGCAAACTACTGAGCGTAATCTTGCCTACAGATCAACAATCAGCTGAAAGATGTTGATGTTAACAGCGATGTCCCGTAAAGGATATGCGAATTTAAAACACAATATGTACATACCTAATTCTTTTTTACTACAAAGCTGTCTAGAGAAATTTGTTTTTGCCGACGCTTCAGAATTTGGTGGAAATGCGACACAGCATTATCATTAATGGGAATGTGATCAACATCGAACAATTAGTATAATGAGTCACATCACGAAGATTTTGCTAAGAATTATAATGCATTGATTGATTGATTGATTGATTGATTTAGGAACCGGCATCACAGCATTCGGGGCATTCCCATAAGCGCTCCGTCCCCATCCTCAGCAGCCAGCGAAGAGTTCAAACACTAATAGTACCAGTAGCAATCTGATTATGTCCGTCTCGCCTTTCCTCTGAGCGTTGATCGTCGGCCAGATCCCCTCGTCACCCCTCGCTGTCGCATTCTTGCCAGACCATGGTGATCCATTTGCTCCTCCGAGGTGTACACATGCTCCTACAAGCTCGCAACCACATCTGCTTTGTCATGCATCAATACTCCACCAAGTTTTGCCGAGCCAGCCAATCTGTCCGCCTGTTCATTCCCCAGCACACCAGCATGCCCCGGAGAAAAGATCCAGACGATGCTTGTCACCCGTGACTTCCGAAGCGAAGCAAGCCACTCGGCACGAAGCTTGCCTGTCCTCACCCTACTCAGCATGCTTTCTGAGTCAGTTACAATCACGATGTGTGTGTGTATCGTATTCTCCATCCAGCGGAAAGCTGCACTGACCGCCTCCACCTCCATTCTTAAGCTAGATGTTGTGGTATCATATGCCAGGCTCTCCTGCACCAAACGTCGACCATTGGCTTTTGCTATGAACCCCCAGGCACTTCTCCTACCTCTCAACACCGACCCATCTGTGTAGATAATCACATCACCTGAGCGAGCATTATCCTGAATTAGTTGCTGGATTTCCACTTCCGTGGCCCCTGCTGGCCACTCCCTGCACTCCCGGCTCAATGTGATTATAACTCTGCACAAGTCTGACTGCTCCGCTGACACTCTGACCCACTCTTCTCCTCTCCTAATGTTTTCCAAGGGGCACACCTGCCTGATCGTATCCTCCGCCTTAGCCATCCATGATTTCCCTCTTATCAGTCGCTGACCCTTAACGGCGTCCAGCGCCTCATGCAACGGGTGAGATGTGTCTACAGCTACTCTGAGGTATGCCTTCGCCTGTATCACCTTGGGTCTACCTGCAACAGACGGCAAACCAAGGATGTAACGCACACACACAACGAGCTGTTTGCTCCCTATCTCGCCCCTGCCTATATGCAAGAATATCACCTGCAAATGTTAGTATCCTTCCAACCCCTGGTGTTTCTAGGTTTGCAATCTTGCTCGTATACACATTAAAGAGCACCGGTGAGATTACTGATCCCTGTGGCAGTCCCGGGGCTAAAATATGTGGTTCTGAGGTCCATGCACCCAGACGGAGAGCAACCCGGCCAGAATGTAGGACGGCTGCTATCCAGTTCACCAACCAGGGATTGACCCCCTTCTCCATCAGTACGGTCATCAAAATATCATATCGACCTCTATTGCATGCATCCTCGAGATCAAGCGCTACCGCCACCGTTTCCTGTCTACTCTGGAACATCAATGGCAAAAGTGGCTGCATTTAACCAGGTATCTTTTCCTGGCCTGTAGCTCCCCGGGCCTCTTGGAAGAAGCTTCTCCCTTTCCAAGAACACTTGCAGCTTGACAGCGACTATCTTCTCTAGAACATTCCCAAATGTATTTTGAAGAGTGATGATCCTAAAGCCGCTAAGCTTTGACTGATCCTTGAATGGTTTTGGGAGAGGGATGAGATAGCTGTGCACCAAATCCTGTGGTACTGATGCTGTCTTAATGCTCTGGTTAAAGCAGTCGGTCATCTCCTTCAGGTCTGCATCGCTGAAAGCCTTCATGTGGCCATACCTAACCCCATCGGGCCCTGGTGCCGTGTCTTTTGCCTTTTTCAAAATATGTTTAACATCTTCAACCCGTATGATGTCTTCATAATGCATATTCTTCATGGTGCCAGATAATTCCTCTCTAACTGCATCTCTGGTGTCCGCATCATTATGATTGGTCTGCTCTAAAAATCTCTGGAGAAACGCCTCCCCTTTCTCTTTGTCTGTTGTCACGCGCACACCATCATATCTATCAATTGTTCCCACTGTCATAGGCCGATCTTTTCTTTGCATTTGTCTGTGCAGTTCCAGAATTTTCGCAGTGTTTTATCACCTCCAATCTCCTTCATGAAACATTCCCATTTTGCATTTTTAGCCTCTGCAGCACAGCGCTTGAAGACCTCCACCTTGTCTTTCTTGACATTTTCCGCGGTGTCCACTTCCTCTCGTTAGCTTCGGGGTGTCTGTCGCACTTTCCTTAGCTGCTTCACTTCTGGGGTCCACCATGGGGGCTGCAAAAAAAGGAGTTTTAACATTCCTGTTGCAAGTCTGCTGTCTGAGGCGTCCAAGAAGGCTATCGGTCCACTCATACCGGAAGGTCTTGCGCGCTCTCCCAGCCTTAACGTTCCTGGATTTAGAGATCAGGACTGAGCATGGCAAGTGATCACTCCCATGGTCATTCAAAACAGTCCACTTTACATCAAGGACTGATGACTGGGAGACAAGTACCAAGTCAATAGCTGTGTCTGTATCGCCAGGCCTCATTGTCATTCTAGTCGGCCTACCATCATTTATGCAGACCACATCGGAGTCCACCATGGCATCCGCAAGGGCAATTCCCTGTCGGTTTTCTCCACTACTGTCCCAATCTCTGCTCCTCGCATTGAAGTCTCCACATATGAGTAGCCTATCACCTGTAATTCCTCCAGTCCCAATGTTCCTTTCTGACAAAACAGTCCACTGCAGCATATACATTTATGATGTTCCAACTTAAGCCACCAATCTCCATTTGTATACCCTGGACCTCTCTTGCACTGTGATTCCATTCTTGGCTCAAGTCAAGTACCACATGCTTCACTCCTTTCTTCTTATATAACTGGCGTACCCAGGGCAATGGTATTTGTCTGTATTTAGCTCCTGGAGCATGAGGACATCAAAATCATATATAAGCCTCTCCAATACAGGACCTGTCTGCCTGGCACTACGACAATTCCAGTATCCCACTCTTACATGGTTGAAACCTAGTCTCTCCACTTTTCGTCTTGTTCTCCCGGCACCTGCCCTCCTATTTCTATGTCTTATTCTCACACCATTTCCTCGTCTTATCCTCCTCACTCTCTCTTCGCTAGCCACTGAAAGATGTGTCAAGCGCAGAGCACGTGCTCCGTAGCTCCGGCGACGATTCCCGTGTTGAATTAATTCCATAAGCAAAGTTTGGATATTGCAGGAAATAAACGGTCACCCTAACATTGTCTGCTTGCTAGGGAAGAGGCAGGGGATGTCCCGCAGGAGTCCATACGCCTGATGCTGCCCCGCACGCCTGCCAGACGTCCAACGTTCACGACCAGTTAACCCATGGCCATCCAGTTCCTCAGCACGCTGGTCCACCTTGAACTTGGGGGTTTATATTTGGAGTTTTCCGTCTCCTAGATGGACTGCTGTCCAAAGCTAACAGGTTCCACCTACCCTGGGAGGGGTTAGAACGCCCCTGACTCGCTTGGCAGGCACGTCTCCGAGCATATGAGGCATTTTCTCAGAACCCACCCTGAGATCCTGCCTCGCCCTCTGTCCCCACCGCCAATTGGTCCGCGGCTGCTTATTGGGTATTCGCAGCTAACCGTGAAATTCGTTTTATAACAAGTAGACCCACAAATAATGTTTTATGGAGACGTCTAGACTTGTTCTAGTATGTGTTTTTAAATTTAGATTCCATTTTTATGTGTACTGTGTAAGGGCAGGGTGAGGGGGGGGGTCATAGGGAGGAAATACGAAAAGTGGGGGGGGGGGGGAGGGAATGACGTTCTGAAAATATGGTGAAGGGTTGCACGGACCAAAAAATATGGGCCTAGCATCATATACCCGAAACACCTCAAGGCATGTGAAAGGATACTTTATGCTTTTACATTCAGGAAAGTTGTAGAGGAAGAGAGACAGGAATACTGACAGAGCAGTTGTTTGACATCTTACAAATATAAAAAGTTAGTTGCATATCCTTTACAGGACATTTGCAGTCAACACCAGTATCTTTTGCTGTAGTTGATGTCTTGGCAAGTTTACATTCAGTAGTTTGCCATTGCTTTCTGAACGACCGGCACCTATACCATTTCATAACAAACCAGCAAAACGCGATTTGCTGCCAAATCACGCGCAGCTGTGTTTTGAATGCTGGTATGCGGGATCACGAACTGAGTCCGTAACCTTTTCGTCGTGGAGACGGCTCTTACCTATACAGCCTGGAGAAATATGTGCACTGGAACGGATTAGCAGTACTACAAACAATCGGTTTTGGGTATCACATGACGACCTACATCATGGACTAGAAGAAGAAGAAGAAGAAGAAGAAGAAGAAGAAGAAGAAGAAGAAGAAGAAGAAGAAGAAGAAGAAGAAGAAGAAGAAGAAGAAGAAGAAGAAGATGAACTGTAAATTAAAGATTTACCAAGTTACAATACTTTCAAGAAACATATTGGCCCATTTAAGAATGTGACCGCCTAATCACTTACTGTTCACACATTGCACGTAACTAGATATTTGTATACTATTATGATTCACTAGAACATAATTATCATGTTAGCATTCAATCTATTGAACATACACAAAATATCATTTGACAATACAAATACAGCTTGAGATAGACAGACAAATGTGTGGATGCAGGAAATGGACAGACAAATGTGTGGATACATGGAGATAGACAGACAAATGTGTGGATGCATGGAGATGGACAGACAAATGTGTGGATACATGGAGACATAGAGGGAATAATGAAAGTAACAAATATAAATGAACCCACGCATATTTTAACTGACTTCCACTCTCAATAACAGATACATACGCATACAAATACGTTATATGATATACTAGCTGACCCGGCCCGGCTTCGCCCAGGCCCTGGCGGGGATCAATCTATCTATCAGTCTGTCTGTCTGTCTGTCTGTCTGCTTGTTTGTCTGTCTGTCTGTCTGTCTGTCTGTCTGTCTGGCTGACCCGGCCCGGCTTCACCCAGTCCCTGGTGGGGAGCATCTAATTTAATTCATATAAGTAGTCATATAAACTCCCGTTCCCGACTATCTGTCTGTCTGTCTGTTTGTCAGTCTATCTGTCTGTCTGTCTGACCCGGCCCGGCTTCACCCAGTCCCTGGTGGGGAGCATCTAATTTAATTTATATACGTAGTCATATAAGCTCCCGTTCCCGACTATCTGTCTGTCTGTCTATCTGTCTGTCTGTCTGACCCGGCCCGGCTTCACCCAGTCCCTGGTGGGGAGCATCTCATTTAATTCATATACGTAGTCATATAAGCTCCCGTTCCCGACTATCTGTCTGTCTGTCTGTCTGTCTGTCTGTCTGTCTGTCTGTCTGTCTGTCTGTGCCGGCCCGGCTTCACCCAGTCCCTGGTGGGGAGCATCTCATTTAATTCATATAAGTAGTCATATAAGCTCCCGTTCCCGACTATCTGTCTGTCTGTCTATCTATCTGACCCGGCGTGGCTTCGCCCAGCTCCTGGCGGGGAGCGTCTCATTAAATTCACACAGTAACTTAAAAGAATGTCCTTCCACACACCATCCATTATTTTTAATGAAAACTGTTTTTAATCACCTACATGACTGTAGATAACTTCTTTAAGCATAAAAAGATGAGTTACAATGTTATGCATTATGCATTATTTTTATGAAAACTTTGAAAATGCCTTAAAGATTATATCATTATTTATTATAACTCATATGCCTGTAAATAACTATAGGCAAAGAGTTTATAAATCTTTGAAAACCATGCAACAATATGACTATAAAGTATATAGAAATGTTATTAAAAGTTATGCCCCTTGAAATAACTTTTCTAGAGTTAAGTCCCCTTGCTATATAGAAATTATAATGAAAAATGAAATATTAAATTTTATTAAGTAAGTAGCTGATTTTACACTAAGAAACTATTACAGTCGGTTGCACAGGAATGAAAGGAAGACGTGTAGAAAATTTCATCTCAATCCGATGTACCGTTATCGAACGCATCCAATACATTGCCAACCACATACAGTCTCTTTTATATATATAGATGTTTCTTGACCATAAATATACATAAAAGAACAATGTGCATCAACAGGATAAACATGGTAGAAAAACATTGTTGGTTACATATGTCAGTCCGTATCATCACAAAAACATTGGTTACATATGTCAGTCCGTATCATCACAAAAACATTGGTTACATATGTCAGTCCGTATCATCACAAAAACATTGGTTACATATGTCAGTCCGTATCATCACAAAAACATTGGTTACATATGTCAGTCCGTATCATCACGAAAACATTGGTTACATATGTCAGTCCGTATCATCACAAAAAACATTGTTGGTCTCATAAGTAAGATTGTATCATCACAAAAATATTGTTGGTCACATGTGTAAGATGGTATCATCAGAAAAACATTGTGGTGTCACAGTTTGCATCGCAAAACACATTAAGGTACTTTACACACACACAAATTAAAAAAAAAAAAATGTAAAAAATATATTGGAAACAACAAGCTGCCATAAGAGTTAATAATGAAGTAAGCCAAAACCAGCCTATTAAGAGAGGTGTGAGACAGGGATGTGTAATGTCTCCAGGTCTGTTTTCCCTGTACAGTGAAAGTATTTTCAGAAATATTGAAGATATGGAAGGAATCAACATTGGGGGACGATGCATCAATAACATTAGATATGCAAATGATACAGTCTTGATTGCAGACAATGAACAGTACCTGCAAAATTTAGTAGATGCGGTTGTTACACACAGTGAATAACTAGGGTTAGAATTAAATTGTAAAAAGACACAGATTATGGTCGTCACTAGGAAGAACGATATACCACAATGTAATATACAAGTGAATGGGAATATTCTTCAACAAGTGAATAGGTACAATTATCTCGCAACAGTAATAATATCTGATGGGAGATGCCTTGAAGGGATTAGAACAAGAATCGCCATGGCAAAAGTAGCCTTTAGCAAGATGAAAAACATACTGAACAATAAAAAGATGTCAATTGAAACGAGAAAAAGAGTGTTGAGGTGCTACATAGACCTGTACTTTTATATGGATGTGAAGCGTGGACAATGAGCAGTCAGGCTGAAAAACATCTGATGGCTGTAGAAATGTGGTTTCTGAGGAAAATGCAAAGAATACCATGGGCAGCCAGAAAGACCAATGAACAAGTCCTTCGAGAAACAAATGAAGATCGTAAACTGATTAGAGACATTAGACGTAGACAGTCACAATTTTTTGGGTATGTTATGAGAAGAAATGATTTGGAGAACTTGGTGACAACTGGTAAGATCGAGGGGAACAGACCAAGGGGAAGACCTAGAAGCAAGTACCTGGATGGGTTGGCCTTGTGGCATGGTCGAGACAGAAACACGGAGCTGATCCACGACTCTGATGATCGAGAGAGATGGCAGAACATGACCGCCCACGCTTATCGGCATGGCACATGATGGATGGATTATCATTAAATAAATTAGTAGCTCTCATAGCCACTGCCTTAGAGTGATGGTTCTCAATGTACAAAGCAACAGTTTCCCATGCTTTCAGCATTTCTCTTATTGCGCCAGAAGATTGTTTGTTTGCTGTTACCTTCTCCTCCTTCTCGGACAAACTCTTCTCCACAACTTCATGCTGTGAAATACAATGTAATTCCATAAGCTCTTCGGTGGTCAGCTTTTGGCTATGCTCTTCCACAAGCTCATCGATATCTTTGTTATCCACCTCCAGTCCCATGATCTTGGCCAAAGACACAATCTCGTTGACTGTGCATTGAATGTGCTTATAAGTCGCCCCCTTCTTCATCGCCAATGATGATGGCTAATTTGTCGGATGTCGTGTCACCGGCTTCCTCTCCCAGTTTAGCAAAATCATCCATGTCGTGGGTATTGACCGCGGAGCGCCCAAACTGAAAATGAGGGCACAGATAAAGGAGAATGCCCACTCGCACCAGTGGGCCCACGTATAGAAGTAGTCTGACAAATAACACCGCAGGTAATGTCAGCAGTGCGCACAGAGTGGTAATAATGGCGTAAATGATGACCTTGTTAAGATCGTCTAAAGCACGTCGAGTGATCTTTGAGCTTTCTTGTGTGAATACCTTTTATCCCCAAACAACTGGACGATGCTGGTGATATCTAAGTGCAATATCAAACCGGTCATTGCCACGACTATGAAATATCCGGCATACTGGTACTGGATGTTGAACCACGGGCCAAGCCAGGTCTCCATGTAAACGTATCCTTGTCTCTCTGTAGCAGGAAGGGAGCAGAAACATATCGTCAGGCTGAGAGAACAAACCACCCGCGCCGACATGTGCACAGTCCATCACACATAAACACCCGGATAATTGGCCAAATACGATCTCATCTCAAAGACATAGTACCAGCTCTATGTGTTGCCAACGTCTGAAGCTTCAGAATGAGATCTGACACTGTCCACATAAGCAGAGATAACATAACTGTGTCACGACAGAATTGGTGTAAATCTCTTATGTTGACAAAACAGACACACTAATCTTGGAATTCCTACTGGAACTTCAAGTGTGAACATTTCCTTGTATATTTCATGAGAACGTTCCAGCAACGTTTACTTGCGATAACATTTTACTGACATTAGTTACTTGTCCGTATATCTATCTACCCGTCCCTTCTGTCAGTCAGATTGTTTGTCAGGTGCCCATCTGAGATTTCTGTCTGTAAACATGAGAAACATATTTCATGTGAAAATGAATATGAATCCCAACCCTATCGCTATTAGGAAAGAGGCGCTGGAACCTCTTGCCCCCGGGTAGATTGGACCCGTTAGCTATTACAGCGGCCAATCTAGGAGATGGAAAACTCCGATTATAAACCCCTAAGTTTAAGGTGGACCTACGTGCCGAGGACTGAATGGCCACGGGTGAGCTGGTCGTGAACGTGGAACATCTGGTATGCGGGCGGGGCGGCGCCAGGCGTATGGACTCCTAAGGGACATCCCCTGCCCCTTCCCTAGCAGACAGGCTCTACTAGGGCGACCGAGTATATCCTGCCGTCATATCTAACCAACTATGAATAATACAAAGAATTATCGCCGAAGCAATGGAGTACGTGCTTTGTGCTCGATACCTTTGACAACAGCCAGCGGGGAGAGAATGAAGCGGAGAAGAAGAGGTAGGGGAGAGGGGAGAAGGAAAAGGAAGAAGAGGGCTGGAGCCAGAAGGGGTAGAAGGAAAACGGATCGTTTGGGACTCAAAAATGTACGGGTTGGGTATTGGAATTGCCGCAGTGCAAAGCAACGAGGACCAATACTGGAGAAACTTGGTCTACGATTTCGATGTCCTGATGTTACAAGAACTGAATACGAACTCTTTTAAGTGCCCTGGCTACACATGTTACATCAACCCAACTGGGCAGGGAAGACATGGGCAGGCTCTGGTGGTCAAGGACGGTTTACAGCATTCAATACTGGATATGAGTGGGTGGGGTCAGGAGAGTAAAGAGGTGCAGGGAATGCGGATACAAATCGGCCGATACAGCTGGAACCTGATAAATGTATATGTAAGTGGGGAATCTTGCATAAGCAGAGAGAGTTGGGACTGGTTGAAAGGTTCAGTGGACACTCCAGATACCAGGTATCTGATATGTGGTGACTTCAACGCCCACGCCAAGGAATGGGACAGGTCGGGAGAGAACAGACAGGGTACTGCTCTTGCTGAGGCCTTGCTTGAGATGGATGTTGTCTGTCTAAATGACGGTACACCCACTAGGCTAGCAATGAGACCGGGGGACCCTGACACGGCCATCGACCTGGCGCTTGTATCCCAAGAGGCGGCATCAGATATAAAATGGAGCGTCCTTGGAGACCATGGAAGTGACCACCTCCCCTGTTCTGTGCTGATACCTAAGTCCAGCACAGTTAGGGCTATAAGAGCTCGCAGGGCATTCAGTTATGATCGCGACCACTCTTCGCTCTTGGGGCGCCTAAGATCACAGGGAAGATCTAAACCAACAAGAAGAATCTTTACTCAACCACCATGGTGGACACCAGAGGTCGAGAATTCACGGAGGGAAAAGAGGGTGGCCATAAGGAATTGGCAGAGGGTGCGGAGAGCAACCAATTCAGTTGACACAGAATTGGAAGAGGCTGAAATGTATAAACAGTAAAGGTGCAGGATTTCAAACTCCAGCCAGCAGAGGCAAAGAGGATTAAGTGGGAACAGTTTATCAATGAAGTCGGTGGGGATGTGACATTGGGAACATTCTGGAGGCTGTCCGGCAGATGAAGAGACAGGTGATGCCTGGTACACATGGTACCGTTTATGATGATAACAACCGACCTATGACGACTGACAAGGACAAAGGGGAGGCTTTACTTGCGCGATTTTTAAAACAGACGGATCAGCAAGATAGGGCTATTAGAGATAACGTCAGAGAAGCCTTGTCACGGGTCACTAGGAAGGAGGACTGTGAGATTAAAGTGGAGGACATTAACGGGTACTGAAGCGGGCTAAAGACACAGCGCCAGGTCCAGATGGGGTGAGATACTCCCATATGAGGAACATAAATGATGGGGACTTGGAGGAGATGGCTCTTTGTTTCAACCTAAGCATCAATACGGCGGAAATACCCCACGATTGGCTGCATAGCTACCTGGTCCCACTCCCAAAGCCAGGTAAGGACCACTCCAGACTTAATGGATACCGAATCATAACCCTGCAAAACACGTATAGCAAAGTCCTCGAAAAGATAGTAGCACGCAGGCTCCAGCAACATTTGGAAAGTCGGAATCTGCTTCCCCAAGGACTCGGGAGCTACCGGCCTGGAAAGGACACCTGGGCCAATGCTGCAACTTTTGCATTTGATGTCTACGAGGGCTTCCAGGATAAACAGGAGACAGTGGCGGTAGCTCTTGACCTGGAGGATGCGTATAACAGGGTCAGGTATGATCGGTTAATACACACACTGTTGGACATGGAGGTCTGCCCTTGCCTTGTTAGATGGGTTGCGGCAGTCCTTTATGAGCGTAAGGTTGCACTGCGCATGGGTTACCTGGACTTCTGACCCCTGTACTATTACACCTGGGTTGCCGCAGGGATCTGCCTTGTCCCCGGTGCTCTTTAATGTCTACACCAGCAAAATCGCAGCTATTGAGACACCAGGTGTGGGTAGAATCTTGACATTTGCAGATGATGTGCTGGTGTACAGACAGGGCAGAGACAGGGCCAGTTTGGCGAAAGACGTACAGGTGGCGGTAAACAAGGTGACGGAGTGGTGCAGGGACGCAGGGGCCATTTTAAACCCAGACAAGGCATCGGTTGTGTGGTACTCCCTGGATAACCGGATCGTCAAGGCAGATGTCCCAGGTATTATGTTGAATGGATGTCCTCTTAGTCGAGAGAGTAAACTGAAGTACTTGGGTATCACCTTTGACAGGTGTTTGTCTTTTAAGGATCATGTGGAGGATTTGGTGGTGAAGGCTGGTAGGGGACTTAATGCATTGAGGGCTATGGCAGCAACCGGGGTAGATCAGAGGATGCTGTACAGGCTCTTTCAGCAGTTAATAATTTCTGTCATTGAGTATGGTTTGGGGCTGCTGACAGTATCAAAAAGCCAGCTTGAAAGGTTGGAGCGCATACAGAATGCTGCCATGCGGTTAATACTGGGGTGCACAAAGGACACACCAATTATCTGCATGAGGCATATCCTGGCGCTACCTACAATGACGGATAGACATAGGGTCCTTCAGGCCAAATGGTACCTGAGAGTTGCCGCAGACAGGGATCACCCGCTGCATGCAGCAATGGATATGGTAAAGGGTCATAGACTAAGACGAGGCAGGTCCTGGATGGCACAGGCAGAACTTTCTATAAGTCAGGTGTGTGATCTAGAGACCATCAATCGTGAAAGAGAGTGGGTTGAAGTTCCGGAATGACATGACGGACTGGCACAATGTAATAATAACACTGGGTCGTGAGTGCAGAGAATGGGCAGCGGGCCGCACTGAGTTTGAAGTGCAACAGCTGATCCAGAGCAACACACATCAAGGTGACATAGTCATCTACACCGATGGGTCAGTGGTGAGAAACAGACGTAGTGGCTGGGGCTTTATTGCAAAGGCTAATGGGCGAGTCTTGAAAAAGGAGAGCCTGGCATATGAGACTACGACCTCCAGCATGAGAATGGAGGTGGAGGCAGTAACAGCGGCATTCCGGTGGCTAGAGGAGACTACTGCAACACACGTTGTATTCATTACGGATTCAAAGAATATGCTTAGCAAGGTGGAGAAAGGAATGTTTCGTGTGGAATGGCTCTCGTCGCTTCAGAGGTCACAGATTGTGAGAATTGTATGGATATTTTGCCCTGGCCATGCGGGTGTACGGGGAATGAACAGGCTGGTAGACTAGCAGGGAATGCACCTTTTAGTGGTATCTTGTCTATGAACAAGGGGGAGGTGGTCGTGCGCTTGTGGGACCAGGTGGAGAAGGCGGAGGAACAGATTGAGAACCCATATGTGGAAAGAATGAGATTGCGGGGGATCGGCAGGGGTTCTGGAAGAATCTCAAAACTGAGAGGGAAGACCAGGAGAACTTTTAATCAGATAGCGGTGGGAACGATTAGTAGTATGACTCTTCGCTGGCTGTTGAACGAGGGGACTGAGCACGTATGGGAATGTCCTGAGTGCAGTGATGTCGGTTCTTAACTCAAGCTCAACTCAACTCACGTTGACTACATGCTCCACAGGTATTGTCTCAAACCCCTCAAAGTCACATTCGGACAACTCTCTCCTGCCAAAGCTTCTTCCAAGCAGAAGTGAGGGTTCTCTTGGTGATATTTTGTCTATGGACAAGGGAAGGGGGGGGGGGGGGGGAGGTCGTACGCGTGTGGGACCAGATCGAGAAGGCGGAAGAACAAATTGAGAACCCATATGTGGAAGGAATGAGATTGCGGGGGATCGGCAGGGGTTCTGGAAGAATCTCAAAACTGAGAGGGAAGACCAGGAGAACTTTTAATCAGATAGCGGTGGGAACGATTAGTAGTATGACTCTTCGCTAACTGTTGAACGAGGGGACTGAGCACGTATGGGAATGTCCTGAGTGCAGTGATGTCGGTTCTTAACTCAAGTCAACTCAACTCACGTTGACTACATGCTCCACAGGTATTGTCTCAAACCCCTCAAAGTCACATTCGACAACTCTCTCCTGCCAAAGCTTCTTCCAAGCAGAAGTGAGGGTTCTCTTGGTAACCCCTTCTCACGCCTTTTCGATCATCTTGAGGCAGGCAACGATGTGGAAGTGATATTTCCAAAACTCTCTGAGAGTGAGATTGGTCCATTCAGTCACCTCAAAACAACGCTCTAAGAGCGCTTTAGTGTAGAGCTTCTTAAAGTTAGAAATAACCTGCTGGTCCATATGCTGGAGTAACGGAGTAGTGTTGGGAGGCAGAAACTGGATCTTGATGAATTTAAATTCTTCAAGAAGGTCATCTTGTAGTCCTGGAGGATGGGCAGGTGCGTTGTCCATAACAAGCAAGATTTGGAGTGGTAGATTCATCTCAAGCAAATATTTTTTCACAGAAGGACCAAACACTTCATTGACGCAGTCAGTAAAAAGGTCACGTGTCACCCAAGTCTTATTGTTGGACCTCCACATCACATTTAGCCTACTCTTCTGGACTTTTTACACTTCTTGAAGGCTTGTGGAGTTTCTGAATGGTAAACAAGCAGCGGTTTAATTTTGAAATCGCCGCTTGCATTGGCACAAAATAGCAGCGTGAGACGGTCTTTCATTGGCTTGTGGCCGGGTAATGCATTCTGCTCTGCTCTTATATAGGTTGGCTTCGGCATCTTTTCCCAAAAGAGACCCCTTTCGTCACAACTTAAAACCTGTTGTGGCAGGTAACCCTCAGAATCTACGAGCTTCTTCAAGTCGCCGATGAAGTTCTCTGCTTCCTTTGCGTCGGAGCTTGCTGCTTCACCGTGCCTCACAACGCTGTGGATGCCCGTTCTGCTCTGAAACTGCTCGAACCACCCACGACTTCCCTTAAATACTTCTTCTTCGGCCGTTGATGATCCTGGAGTCTTCTTAACGAAGGTCGGCGAAAATCACTTTCGCCTTCTCATAAATGATGTTCTCATTAATAGTGTCGCCTTGCAGTTGCTTTTCGTTTATCAATATGAGAAGCAACCTCTCAACATCATCGAGGATACGTAACCGTTGCGTAGATATTCTTGTGACTGCCTGTGAAGCATCTACCTCCTGAATCTTGTCCTTGTTCTTGAGGATAGTGCCAATCGTTGATGTCGACCTATTGTATATGTGTGCTAGATCAGCCACGCTCACACCTCCTTCTCGCCTTTCAATGATATTACGTTTC
>JACEFZ010021855.1:25000-87500 GCA_014155875.1 Cepaea nemoralis
TGATGGCGAGGGACACTGGTAATCAGGAAAGCTAATCCACACGCAAAATTCAGTCCATTGCTACTCGATGTAGTGTGCATGAACTACGCTTCTGTTGAAAGCGAGCGAGCACAAAAACACTTAAGAACATTATATGCAAGTTGTCTTTGTCAATAGAAGTGAGTGTCACATAACGCCGCGTATATCATCCAAGAATATATCTCGGTCTACTATCCAGATCTAAAATTAAGGAGGAATGAGAAATTAGAAGAATAAAGATTAAATCACGTTTCTCAGCGTCTATCAAGCTACGGCGCATGATTACGCACGGAAACTCCCGACACTCACAGCGATCACATGCTATATTTTTACAATCGCACATTTAACTCGGTTGAGGTTCACCCGAGGAAAAAGACGTACATGTGTAAATTCATGCTTGATAAGACCTCCCGGGTTAAACATATTGTTAGACTGACTGGAATCTTCACGCGTGTGTCCAGCGTTCCAATGTGTGAAGTGGTATATTATGCGTGGTGAATGTGCTTTCACAGTAACTCACTTAGGCCTAGCACAGAGACTGATCCACGGCACTTAAGCCCTGGCGATCAGAAACTAGTGCAATACATCACTGACCATGTGATCTGCTTAAACACCATTAGACGGAGCGGCTACAAAGAACCAAGTGTCTGAATGAGTGACATGGACTTAGGACATTTTATTTCTCATGAGGGACCTCTAAAAGGGAAAGCAGGATTTTAAACTACAGGCTGTTCGCCTACAGGTAAAGTCCTCCCCGACTCGATGGTATGAGAGAGATGTAGAGGAGAGGCACACAGCAAGAGAATGAGGAAAGTGAACACAGTATAGCTGGAAGAGAGGCACTGCCAGATATGTCATTGTATGTGTTTGTTTGTTTGTGTGTGTATGTGTGTGTGTGTGTGTGTGTGTGTGTGTGTGTGAGTGTGTGTAATAGATTGTATGTATTACCTAGGATTGTACTGATGTAGAACTTAGACACTAAACATTTTTCAATATAATCCTAGCTCTCACCAAGAGCACCAGGTTTTCCCGTTCAGTGACAACGAGGAGAGACCCGGTGGCGTCAGGACGGAACAGTGGTTCCGAATATCAACCGGCTGGTCTTAGCTGATCACAGTGGATCTTAGCTAATTATAGCGGATTCTAGTTAAGCCTACTGGAACAAACTGGATATTTATGGTAGTCCATTAATGCATCTTCTCACCTGGATTCCCGATGTCATACAAACACCCACAGCAGTTATGTATTTTTGGTTATCTATATTTACATAATTTATTATCATCATCATCCTACAAATAAATAGATTTTCATGGTGATAGTAATAAAGAGTTGTAGTTTGTTTTAGCCATATGTATATTGGCAACTTGCCGTCTTGACAGACGATAGTTTGTGCTTCAAAAAGGCATAATAACTTTTACCCATGGCGGTAGCGAATGTGACTGATAAGGCCAATTCGCACTGTAAATGTTCGTTCACAGAGGGTACATGTGAACACGTGGTCATTTCCACCATCATGCACCATCTTACGTCTTACACGCTCGGTGTGTGACTTATCTGCAATAATTTTCTCCTTTGTCTTTATTCTATTTCTGATGTTTGCCCTCCATGCAACACATTCAGCGGCGACTTGCTCCCAATGTGCATTATGAATCCCTGTATCAATCATGTGCTACTTACACACATCTTTGTATCGTAGTGGAGGCCGACCCTGAGATCTCTTACCCATCTGTAATTCACCAAAAAAGATGTCCTTTGGTATTCTACCATCACCCATCCTCCTAAGATGTCCTATCCATCTAAGTCTACGAAGACTGAGCATGAATGAGCCACACAACCTGATCTTTCCAATACTTCAGTATTTGTGATTTTGTCTTGCCACTTAATACCAAGAATTCTTCGCAGACACCGCATATGAAAGCTGTTTAAACGTTTTGGTGTGATTAAGTTGTCCAGGTTTCACTACCATAAAGAAGAGTAATAAGGACACAGGCTTGATAGACAAGGACTTTTGTTTTGGCAGTAAGCTTCCTGTTCTCCCAGACTCTTTTTCTTAACCTGTTCATTGCTGTTGTTGCCTTACCAGTCCGGATGTTGATTTCCTGATCTAGGGATAATTTGCTATTTACCACTGATCCTAGATATGTAAAATGGTCTAGCATCTCTAGTTCGGCGTCGTCAATAAATATTGATGGTATATATATATTGTCCAGGGTTTCTCTCTGCGATCTGGGTTGTAAAGGATCTTATCCTTAAAAAAGTAACAGGGGAGAAACAGTCACTACTGAAATATTGTACGGCGAGTCTGGAAATCAAATGAGTCGTCTGACAAATGTGTTGCAAGTCCGGTGTCAAAAATAGTCACTTCTGACAAATTGTGTTGCTCGCCCGTGACAGCACTTAACTTGACGGTAGCGCATTATGATCTCTGACTAATAGGGGGCTCGTCCCAGTGAATCGCCTGCTTTTCAATAAAGTTAACTAATTCACAAAATCCTGCATCGGAATGTCCCAAATTACCTTTGGCCATTAGTTAGTTAGTTAGTCTTTCCTCTTGAGCCTAAGGCGGCGCATAGGGCAGAAGTCCTGTCTCTCCATGCCTGGCGGTTCGCTGCTATCTGTTGTAGATCTTGGATATTTACTTGGCCATTGAATGAGCCTTCTCTAATGATGGTTCCACGCAGGGTCTCTCTTGGTCTTCCCCGTTTTCTTTTCCCTACTGGTGACCATATGAGGGCTTGGTAGGGGAGTCTTGACTTGTCCATTCTGAGTACATGGCCGATGTAGTTCCAACGGCGTCTTCTTATGAAATTGGATACTGTATCTTGCTTAGTCTCTTGTCTTATTTGCGAATTGGTTCTGAAGTCTGTCCAGTGGATGTTTAGAAGTCTTCTAAGACATTTGTTCTCAAAATTGTCTAATTTTTTATCTAAAGCTACCGTTGATTTCCAACTTTCACATCCATACGTAAACACTGGAATCACACAAGAGTTGAAGATTTTAAGTTTTGTGTGTTTGCTGAGTGTCTTAGACTTCCAGATGTTTGACAGCTTATTGAAGGCACTAGATGCCAGTGCGATTCTACATGATATTTCTGGTGTTGAGTCCCCTGTAGATGTCATTTTGCTTCCTAGGTATGTAAAGCTGTTGACTTTTTCAAGAACGTAGCTGTTCAATTTGGTGTCATCTGAACTGTTGGTAAGATAAATAGTCTTTGTTTTTGTGGTGTTAATTTGGAGACCAATTTGCCCTGAAACATTTTGGAGGTGGTTTATTTTCTCTTGGGCATCCGGGTGTATTGAACTCAAAAGCACTATGTCGTCGGCAAAGTCCAGGTCTTCTAGAATTTTGTCAACCCAATGGATACCCATATTTGTGTTGTTTGTGCATTTGCTCATGACCCAGTCGATAGCTATTCCAAAAAGCATCGGTGATAAGACACAACACTGTTTCACTCCTGTTTCGACTGAGAACCAGTCAGAGTTGCCTGTTTCTGTTCTTACGCAGCAACGTGTTTCTTTGCAGAAAGATTTTATGACGTTGGTATATTTGGTAGGAAAACCATAGATGTTAAGCAGATTCCAAAGTGAAGGACGGTGGATACTGTCGAAGGCTTTTTGAAAGTCGACAAAGTTGGTGATTAATTTCGACTGGAATTCTACGGAGTCTTCAATGATTATTCTGAGGGTGAAAATGTGGTCTATGCATGACCGTTTTGGTCTGAAGCCTGCTTGTTCTTCTCTGAGTCTTTCATCTATCGCCTTTTTCAATCTCTCAAGTAACATGCTACAAAAAAGTTTTCCTGGTACTGACAATAGAGTGATACCACGCCAATTATTGCAATCAGACATATCGCGCTTTTTAGGCAGTTTGAAAATTACACCATCTTTCCACTGTTGTGGTGGGGATTCGCTTTGCCAGATTTCATTGATCAGCTGTAACAAACGTTGTAAGGTGTTCTCATCTGCTGCTTTGAGCATTTCTCCTGAGATTTCATCTTCACCAACAGCTTTGTTGTTCTTCAATTTTTTGATGGCTGCTTTAATCTCTTCCATGGCGAATGACTCGCAGGAGGCATCTAATGGGGTGCGTTCTTTGGCCATTGTTTAAATATAATTCTAGACACAGTAAACGTTTAAATATATTACACGTTCCGAAGCCTAGGAGTGACTTATACAAAACAAGCTTAACGTACTCTGCAGCTCAGCTGTGGAACAATCTTCCACAAGAAATCAAAGACATCACCATTCCCTATTCATATAATCGCAAATTATTCGAACACTATCTCAATACGGATTACCTTCCCCCTTAATAATAGAGATAATAATAATAATAACAAAACCCTAGTATAACAGCCAGTCTTCTCTTTGTAGGCCAGTATATTCCACATGGCTAATAACATGTGTCAGACCAGTATCTAATATTACTGTGTCGTGTAGTTTTGATGTTCGCATTTTGCCCATGCCTTTGTAATGCATATCTTTTATATTATCGCTGTTCTTTGTTAGCCTTGAATGATGTGTGAATAAAATAATGTATGAAAGAGAGTGATAGAAGGGCAGAATGTTAGACGGGCCTGTGTGCCCAATTCTTAACCCTTTGAAAATAAAGTTTGTTCGTTCGTTCGTTCGTTCGTTCGATGAAACAAGTTCTTAAGAGCTAAATTGAGCTTGTTGTGTGGATGCGAAATCAGGAACAATTAACAGACAAGTGTGGAATTACGTGAAAGCTGCGAAGAAGTTTTACAGCATCATTTTGAAGACATCGTAAACAGATAGAAAAGACAATGACTATATCTTGAAAGAAGTTAGCTCACAAAGAAAACTGGTTACTCGCATCAGAAGAAGACATGTTATGAGAAGGGGAGAACTGGAGTATGTCTCACAACGGGAAGACTGAAGTGGAAGAGATACGGAAAGACCAAGAAAGAAGTCCTAGACAGTTTGACGTCATGGCATGGAGGAACATTGGTAACAGTACACGAGACAAAAGTTTGTGGATAGACATGATCACCAACACCACACAGCATAGACTATAAGAAGATTGACAGTACATGAGACAGAAGGCTGTGGATAGTCATGATCACCAACGCCACACGGCATGGACTATAAGAAGATTGGCAGTACATGAGACAGAAGGCTGTGGACAGACATGATCACTAACGTCACACAGCATGGACTATAACAATATTGGCAGTACACGAGCCTGTGGACAGACATGATCACCAATGCTAAGCAACATAGACTGTAAGAAGGCTGGCAGGCCACGAGACAGAAGAAAGTGGACAGACATGATCACCAGCGGCACACGGCATGGACTATAAGAGGGTTGGCAGTACACGAGACAGAAGGTTGTAGGCAAACATGATTACCAACATGACACAGGATGGACTATAAGAAGATGTCTAAACAATGCAGGGTGCGTTATACGGTGAGAGTGTGTGTATGCTGACGAATACTCACTGATTTAAGTGTTCAGTCTTTAAACTGATATCATGACCTTTCCTAAGGATGACCACTAAGCCATTGTCTGTAGCATGGGCGCTCTGCAAGCTGAATACAACAACGACAGCAGTAGGTAGTAGCCACGCCATTCCTGTAGTGAGGAGACTGATGATTACAATAAGCCACCTTAGTGTATGAGTGATTCTAAAATCTCTAGGTACCAATCGACTTATTAAACATTGATTGATTACTCTGTGTATTAACATAAATGCGTGAGTACGAATTCGCACTCATAGAAGTGAAGATAATTTGTCAAAATCAGAAGACACACTCATGAACGCATCATGCAGCTGGTTCATTGCGGGAGGAGATGAGGATTAACAAGAGCAGGAATATGAGGAATTGAAGGACGGGGGGGGGGGGGGGGGGGGGGGGGGGAGGCGGGGGGGGGGGGAGTGGTGTAGGTGAGGAGGAAGAGAAATAATAAAAGCAAAACGGATTACTAGTGAAATTATAAAAGCAAAACGGATTACTAGTGAAATTAGCAGTAGTAGTAGTAGTAGTAGTAGTAGTAGTAGTAGTAGTAGTAGTAGTAGTAGTAGTAGTAGTAGTAGTAGTAGTAGTAGTAGTAGTAGGGCAATATTAGAAGAAGCAAAAGTATTAGTAGTTGTTGTTGCAGTAGTTGTAATTGTGGGGGTCTAGAATGTCAGGCATTGGTAGTACTTTTGATAAGGATGACTGTCATGACCCTTTCAGGGCCCATTCCCCACTGGTCAATTCCTGACATCCAGCGCACGTCTGTGGTTCCTAGTAGCTATCAGCACACGATAGCGGCTACCCCCGAACAACGGTTGTGACAGGCTGGCTAAACCAGGCGGGAATAACCGATTTGCGACAAACCAGTGTGTGAACAAGGGCATGCCTAACTGGCATGTGAAAACAGGATTCGGCAGACTGCGCGGAAGAAATCGTTGATAATTCAATGGGCAAGACGGCGTTTACCTGCAAAGCTTTCAGGAACGTAATAATCACAAGGTACGTAGAGCACCCTGGTCATCCACTGTACCTATATTCGTCTCCAGTCGTCTTGTCTTGCCACTGGACTCAGATGGACTCAGGCAAGAGAGTGTGGTCGACGAATTGCGCAACTCTTCCTCACTTTAATCCAATTCATCGCTCAAGTCATTCTTCATCCAACTTCATCTATCACCTTTAAACCCCGTGGCGATGGGCGAGCGGCGAAGTCGCAGGCTTGGATACGCTGGCAGTCGTAGTCGCAGACCTGCACACAGGCGGCTCAGGCCATATGGTCGCTTGTACAGACAAGAAAAGCAGTGGGATTTGGCAGCTCCCTGGGCAACTGAGCAGTCCTCTATAAGAAAGCACTACTCACCTCTATAGCGTGAGGAAAGGGCTAGAAAAGGCGCCATAAACATTATCTGCTCCATCATTATCTAACCAGCTAGCCGCAGCTGGTGGGTACCCTATACTGCGGTCGACAAACAGCCAAAATAAAAACAATTAAAGCAAAAAAAAGCAAACCATATTCCCTTAACCATCGGAACTTGGAATGTACGCACCCTACTTGACAGAGACGGCGCGTCGGCCCAGAGAGACGAACGGCACTGATTGGGAGAGAGCTGGGCAGGTACAACATCGACATTGCAGCCTTGAGCGAGACACGACTTGCAGAAGAAGGCCAAATCTGTGAAATTGGTGCCGGCTACACATTTTTCTGGAGTGGAAGGAAAAGCGAGGAAAGACGCCAGTCCGGTGTGGGATTTGCCATTAAGTCGGCCCTGGTCGGCACACTAGCTGAATTTCCGAAGGCTATAAACGACAGGCTTATGAATATTATGTTACCCCCTACTGAATGGAAGGAAGCATGCAACAATCGTGAGTTTCTAAGCACCTACAATGACCAATGAAGATGACATCAAGAACAAGTTCTATGAGGACCTGCACAATGTATTAGCATCTGTTCCCGAACGAGACAAACTTATACTCCTTATGGAATTGCCAGAGTAGGCAATGAAACTGCCTCTTGGAGTGGCATTATTGAAAGACACGGAGTCTGAAATTGTAACAGCAAGGGACTCCTTCTCCCTCAGACCTTTGCCGAACAAGATCTCTTGATTACCAACACAATTTTCCGTCTTCCCATGAGAAATAGGACATGGTGGATGCACCCTCGCTCGAAACACTGGCACCTCATTGACTATGTCATCGTCAGGAGGAGTGAAAGACAAGACGTTCGGGTGACAAAATCCATGTGTGGTGCCGAATGTTGGACAGACCATCGTCTGATTGTCTCAAAAATGAACATACACATCAAACCACCACGGCGTCCTCAAGGGATAAAAGTGCAAAAAAAACAACAACTAAATTTCACCCGCCTAAACAGTAAAATAAAACGCAAGTGTCGTTTGAAAATCTGCTGGAAAACCACCTCAAGCCCAGTGCCGCAGCTAAACAGAATGCGGAAACAGAGTGGAGAGTCCTAAAAGACATAATTTACAACACTGCAATGGAAATACTGTATCCACCCCCCCCCCCTTTTTTCCCGCCCCAGAAGCTTAAAGACTGGTTTGATGAAAATTCCGAAGACATCAACCAATTGCTTGCTGAGAAACACCTTCTCCACAAGGCATATTTAAACGACCCGATGTCAGCATTAAAAAGATGCCTTCAATAACATCCGGAGAGTAGTGCAGCAGAAACTTCGGGACATGCGGGACTCCTGGCTGAGCAACAAAGCTGATGAGATTCAAGGCTTTGCTGACACACATCATATGAAAAACTGCTACGACTCACTGAAAGCGGTCTGTGGTCCTACATCACCAGGCATTGTTCCCCTTTTTAGTGTAGATGGGGGAACATTGGTCACCGATAAGAAATAAATCCTTCAACGCTGGGCAGAGCATTTTAGCAACATCTTAAATGCAACCTCCTCCATCGATGATGCAACCATCAACTGCCTTCGTCAAGACACCACTAATGATAATCTTGCTGAAGTGCCAACCATAGTGGAAATAAACACAGTTATCCAGCAACTTAACCAGCGATAAGGCGCCTGGTCCTGACTACATCCCAGCAAATATATACAAAGCGGGTGGACAGGTTCTATAAGAGCAGCTTCACCAAGTCTTTACAAACATATGGGTGAATGAGACCATGCCACAAGATTCCAAGGACGCGTCAATAGTCCACCTGTACAAACGTACAGGAAACCGCCAATCCTGTGACAACCACCGAGGCATATCCTTGCTCTCAACTGAGGGAAGATACTCGCAAAGAATTATTCTCAATCGCCTCACAGTACATCTCCACCAAGGTCTTCTTCCTAAGAGTCAATGTGGCTTCAGAAAAGTACGAAGAACTGTTGACATGATTTTCGCTGCAAGGCAGTTGCAAGAGAAATGGCAGGAACAGAACTCCGAAACGTTCACCACTTTTATTGATCGTACAAAGGCTTTTGACACAGTCAGCAGAGAAGGACTGTGGAAGATTATGGCGAAATATGGCTGTCCACAATCGTTTGTCCACATAGTGTGGCTATTTCATGATGGTGTGCAGGTAAGAGTACAGAAAAATAGTGAACTCTCTGAGCCATTTCCTGTCACCAATGGAGTGGAGCAAAGCTGTTTCCTGGCTGTTCAGCCTCATGTTTTCAGCTATGATGACGAATGCCTTCGAAAACAACGACATTGGAATAGACATCAACTACCGTATGGATGGAAAGTTATTCAATCTCAGAAGGCTGAAAGCTAAAACCAAAAGTAATAGCAACACCGTCAGAGAGCTCCTATTTGCTGATGATTGCGCTCTATACGCCAACACAGAGGCGGACATGCAACATAATGTTTCAGCTTTCTCACATGCCTGTGCCAACTTTGGGCTCAATATCAATTTGGAGAAGACTGTAGTTATGTATCAGCTAGCTCCAGGGATTAGTCACACCGTGCCAAATATCGAACTGAATGGTCATTGAATAAATAATGTGGGCAAATTCACCTATCTTGGCAGAACTGTGTCCCAAGCTGCCATAATTGATGACGAAGTGAATGCAAGAATCTCCAAGGCCAGCACGGCCTTTGGCAGGCTATACAAGAATGTATGCGACAGTATTATCCACACTGCTATATGCTTGTGAACGTGGACTGTTAAACAGCGACACGCTAGGAAATTAAACCACTTCCACACCGTCTGCCCTAGGAAGTTGTTTAAGATTAAATGGCAAGACAAGATCCCAGACACTGAAGTCCTAGAAAGAGCGTCAATGCCCAGTGTCCACACTCTACTAATGAAGAATCAGATTCGCTGGGCTGGTCACTTGACTCGCATGCCAGATCACAGGCTTCCTAACGAATTTTTTACGGCGAGCTGTATTGTGGTAAACGATCTCAAGGCGGTCAGAGCAAGCGCTTTAAAGACACTGAAGATCTCACTGAAACCTGGGAGACTGCTGTCAAAGACCTAAATTCTTGGCGTACATCATTACGCAAGGGTGTAGTCACTTGTGAAGTTGTGAAAACAAAAGGCTGGACAGAAAATCAACTGCACGAGATCCTCACTCTGGAACGTCAAGCCTTCTTTGCCCACATTGTTAAAGAAAATTTCGAGGGAAAATAGGTCATACCAGCAATCTTAGAACTCATGGTTCCATACTTTCATCTCCACTTTATCAAATGAATGATCATCATCATTCTGGATTAACAAACAACAAGTGAACAGTTGTAGTTGTAGAAATAATAGCAGTAGTAAAAATTCATGTTGTTGTTGTTGTTGTCGATATTGTAGTAGAGACAGTAGAAGAAGTTATAGTATTATTAGCTGTAGTAGTAGTAATAGTAGTAGACAATAGTAGTAGCTGTAGTAGTAGTAGTAGTAGTAGTAGTAGTAGTAGTAGTAGTAGTAGTAGTAGTAGTAGTAGTAGTAGTAGTAGTAGTAATAGTAGTAGACAATAGTAGTAGCTGTAGTAGTAGTAGTAGTAGTAATAGTAGTAGACAATAGTAGTAGCTGTAGTAGTAGTAGTAGTAGTAGTAGTAGTAATAGTAGTAGACAATAGTAGTAGCTGTAGTAGTAGTAGAAGTAGTAGTGGTAGTAGTAGTAGTAGTGGTAGTAGTAGTAGTAGTGGTAGTAGTAGTAGTAGTGGTAGTAGTAGTAGTAATACTAGTAGTAGTAGTAGCAGTAGTAGTGGTAGTAGTAGTGGTAGTGGTAGTAGTAGGAGGAGGAGGTGAAGAATGACTAGTAGTAGCAGCAGCATTAGTAGTAGTTTGTCTACTATTATGCCCCAGTTTCACGTAGTGAAGCCTTCATGGCATGCGGTGGTAGCAACATATGTTTTGACCAATTGGCAACCGATTACTCATGTGGTCAATAATACAGTCGCCGCCTTTACATTCCAGTTAAATTCTGAGCACGCATTTTAGGATGGGTCAACCTGCGAGACCAGGTCAACGAACAAAAGCTTATATTGAGGCAATACAAACACATCACCACCCGACCCTAGGTTGCGTTCTTTAATGACGCGTGTCCTCATTCGTGCTGATTGATCCCTGCCTCTTCTTCAAGAAATCACACCTTTGATTACATTATTTTTTTTAAATTTCTAAACCGCTGGTTAGAGATGGAAAGGAAGTGGGGTAAATTGCGGTAAAGCTATTTAAGCTGCCATTAGGATTGATAATGAAGTGGGACAATATCAACCTATTAAGAGAGGTGTTAGGCAGGGATGTGTAATGTCTCCAGATCTTTTTTCCCTATACAGTGAAAATATTTTCAGGAATGTAGAAGATGTAAATGGAATCAGCATTGGAGGACGAAGCATCAATAACATTAGATATGCAGATGATACAGTATAGATTGCAGACAATGCACAAGATCCACAACAATTAGTAGACGCAGTTGTGGTACATAGTGAGCAGCTGGGGTTGGAATTAAATTGTAAGAAGACACAAGTTATGGTCGACACTAGGAAGCACGAAGTACCATAATGTAATATACAAGTAAATGAGAATATTCTTCAACAAGTGAATCGGTACAATTATCTCGGAAAAGTCATAACATTTGATGGGAGATGCCTTGAAGAGATTAGAACAAGAATCGCCATGGCGAAAGTAGCCTTTAGCAAGATGAAAAACGTTCTTACCAATAAAAAGATGTCAATTGAAACGAGAAAAAGAGTGTTGAGGGGATACATAGAGCCTGTTATTTTGCATGGATGTGAAACTTGGACAATGTGCAGTCAAGCTGAAAAACATCTGATGGCTGCAGAAATGTGGTTTCTGAGGAAAATGCAAAGAATACCATGGACAGACAGAAAAACCAATGACCAAGTACTACAAGAGACAAATGAACATCGTAAACTGATTAGAGAAATTAGACGTAGACAGTCAAAATTTTTTTGGACATGTTATGAGAAGAAATGGATAGTTAGTTAGTTAGTTAGTTAGTTAGTCGACAGATCATCCTCGTTGCACATCGGACCATTCAGTCCATAAGTGCTCGGATCCCCTCCTCAGCAAATCCCGCAGCGTGTAGCGGCTAACGACGCCAGTTCTGTGTTGGTTTATCAATCTTCTTTGGCTTCCTGCGTAGTGTTCTTGTTTGGCCACCCCTCTTTTAATTTGCTGCTCTCGCAGTCTGGCCATTGTTGTAGATTCACAGTCATCACTTGGTTCTTGCAAAAGTCTCACTTCTCGTAGAGCATTCAGAATGTCAGCCTGGTCCATAGCGCGTCCGCCCTCCACAGTAGCCTCACCTGCGAGCTTGTCAGCCCGCTCATTTCCTTGTACTCCCGCATGACCTGGCACGAAGATGAAACTAATCTTTGCCAGCCGAGACCGCTCCAGAGGCAGCAACCATTCTCTTCGGATCGACCCCTCCTCTATCCTCTTGATCATGAAGAAATGGATTGGAGAACTTAGTGACAACTGGCAAGATCGAAGGGAACAGACCAAGAGGAAGACCGAGAGGAAAATATCTGGATGGCTTGGCCACATGGCATGGACGAGACAGGAACACTGAGCTGATCCACGACTCTGGTGATCGAGTGAAATTCCGAGTCATGACCGCCCAGGCTTTCCGGCATGGCACATGATTGATTGATATTTAAACGTCAATAATTGGAAAATATTAAGTATACGACCATCCATCCATCATGTGCCATGCCGGTAAGTGTGGGCGGTCAAGTTCTGCCATCTCACTCGATCACCAGAGTCGTGGATTAGCTCCGTGTTTCTGTCTCGACCATGCCACAAGGCCAAGCCATCCAGGTACTTGCTTCTAGGTCTTCCCCTTGGTCTGTTCCCCTCGATCTTACCAGTCGTCACCAAGTTCTCCAATCCATTTCTTCTCATAACATGCCCAAAAAATTTGACTGTCTACGTCTAATTTCTCTAATCAATTTACGATCTTCATTTGTTTCTTGAAGAACTTGTTCATTGGTCTTTCTGGCAGTCCATGGTATTCTTTGCATTTTCCTCAGAAACCACATCTCTACAGCCATCAGATGTTTTTCAGCCTGACTGCTCATTGTCCACGCTTCACATCCATATAAAAGTACAGGTTCTATGTAGCATCTCAACACTCTTTTTCTCGTTTCAATTGACATCTTTTTATTGGTCAGTATGTTTTTCATCTTGCTAAAGGCTACTTTTGCCATGGCGATTCTTGTTCTAATCTCTTCAAGGCATCTTCCATCAGATGTTATTACTGTTCCGAGATAATTGTACCTATTCACTTGTTGAAGAATATTCCCATTTACTTGTATATTACATTGTGGTATTTCGTTCTTCCTAGTGACGACCATAATCTGTGTCTTTTTACAATTTAATTCTAACCCTAGTTGTTCACTGTGTGTAACAATCGCATCTACTAAATTTTGCAGGTCCTGTTCATTGTCTGCAATCAAGACTGTATCATCTGCATATCTAATGTTATTGATGCATCGTCCCCCAATGTTGATTCCTTCCATATCTTCAATATTTCTGAAAATACGTTCACTGTACAGGGAAAACAGATCTGGAGACATTACACATCCCTGTCTCACACCTCTCTTAATAGGTTGATATTGGCTTACTTCATTATCAACTCTTATGGCAGCTTGTTGTTTCCAATATATGTTTTTTACAAGTCTAAGATCTTTTCCATCAATTTGTAGATCTTCAAGCATCCTTATCATGTTGACATGTCTCACTTTATCAAAAGCCTTTGTGTAGTCAATAAAGCAAAGGTGTAGATCTTTGTTTACTTCTATAGAACGTTCGATTATGGTTCTCAGTATATACACAGCATTTACTGTACCCTTGCCTTCTACAAACCCACATTGTTCTTCTCCTATTTCAGGTTGTATTTTCCTCCTAACTCTTTGCATGATAATTCTTAGCAAAATCTTCGTGATGTGACTCATTATACTAATTGTTCGATGTTGATCACATTCCAAGGCTCCTGATTTCTTTGGGATTGCAATAAATACAGAATTACATAACTCCTGAGGTATATTTCCAGTATCATATATTGTATTAAGCAGACTGGTAACTTTATCTACTCCATATTCTTCTAAAGCATTAATCATTTCTGTTGTGATGCTGTCTGAACCGGGGGTCTTGCCAGATTTCATATGGTTAAGAGCATTCTGAACCTCCATCTTCAAAATTGCTGGTCCTTCATTATTATTTTGAACATTATACTGTTCGTCTCTGTTATCGTCATACAGGTTTTTCACGTAATCTGACCATTCATGTAATATCTGATCTTTTTCTATTATGACTCTTCCATCTTTTGTCTTTAGGCAGCCTGCTGATGTACGTGTTCTTTGATTAGTAAGCTCCTGAATTCTTTTGTGCATTAGTTTCGCATTGTTACTGTTGTGTTGTTTTTCAATTTCTCTGCAATTTTTCTCAAGCCATGTTTCTTTTGCTTTCTTACATAAGGTTCTCACTTTTCTGTGAATTTCTTCATATTTGGCAGGATTATTTTTGTTCTGTCTTCTTGTTTCCATTAGTTGTAAAATTTCTTCAGTCATCCATGTCTTACGGCCCACTTTCTTTACTTTTGGAATAGTTTTTTCTGCTGCACAACTGATTGAATTCTTCATCATTTCCCACTGATCATCTACATCTTGAAATAGGATCTCTAGATCAGACAATATATCAAATTTGTTCTTTACTTCTATGTTAAAATTATCTTGTATTTCTTTGTCAGTTTTCAATTTGCACAAGTCATATTTAGGGTTTCCTGCTGTATACTTGACTTTCTTTAACTTTACCCTCAATGTGCCTGTAATTAATCTGTGATCACTGTAACAGTCTGCATTTGGAACTGTTTTTACGACTGTTAACGCATTTCGAAACCTTTTGCTAATCAGGATGTAATCTATCTGGTTTTTAATCCTGCTGTCTGGACTCCTCCATGTCCATAATCTTCTAGGATGCTGTTTAAACCAGGTGTTTCCTACAACCATTTCTTGTTCTTTTGTCCATTCTACAAGTCTGTATCCTCTTTCATTTCTCTCTCCCAAACCATGGTTGCCTACACTGCATCCATCGCCTTGCTGTCCTATTTTTGCGTTGAAATCACCCATTATGATATTTATTTCTTATTTGTTGCAGTTCTTCAAAGCAGATTCCATGTCATTATAAAATTCCTCTATGTAGTCTTCACTGCATTCACTTGTTGGGGCATATACTTGAATGACATTTATTTTAAAAGTTCTTCCGTTTAATTTTACTAATAGAACTCTGTCTGACACAGCCCGATATCCTTTGACAGAATTTGATGTTTGCTTATCTAATATAATGGCTACACCTCTTTGATGTTCTTCTCCCCCAGAGTAAATAATCTTACAATCCTCTCCTGTCCTTATCCCTGCTCCTTTCCATCTCGTTTCCGATATTCCTAATATGTTAATCTTCTCTCTCTCCATTTCTTTTTTGATGTTTTCTAATTTTCCATCTGCATTCATTGTTCTAACATTCCAAGTTCCTACTTTCAATGATATTAATCTGTTGCACCTAGTAGCCTGTGTGTACGACAGTTTTACAAAATATAATTACAAAAACGAAAACAAAACAAAACACGGAGAATATATTAACAACAACAATAACAACAAGATACAACACAAGAGGTATGGGAATGCCATTACACTGACTATTTTAAGGCGTCATTATCATCAAATCAATTGCAATAAAACAAGAGGGCAGCATGGGGCAGAATATAATGTGCTTAATCCAGCGACTCAAAAAAGGAAAGATGAATTCTGACAGACTTTGTGTTATATAGCAGCCAATTAGAGAGTACTACTTCGTTACGGGGTGTGAACAACGGTCCCGAGAAAATGACGACACATTGAGCAGAGGGTGCTTGGATAAATCCACGAAAGAACAGGACAAAATGATGAGAGGCAAGAACAGTGTATATAATATAGCATTTAACTGTTAGAAAGGGTGTGAGTCTATGAGGAGTTCATCGTTGACGTTTCTAACAGGTGGACCTTGGTGCTGTCGGAATCGATGCATAAAATAAATTAGAGATAGTTAGTATCGTTGTGATACCACATATCGATCGATCAAACGATTCAATGCAATATTCTTCATCAATCTTGCCATCGAATTAATAAACATGTATTGTACGGCTCAGTGGCGAAGTGGCAATTCGTATTACCGCATACTGTGTTCAAAACAGAACTGTCGGCGATTTGGAAGCAGCCCATATTGCGTTGGTTTCAATGCATTAGTATGAGTACGGTTTGTTCAGAAAGCAATCGCAACTACCAAACGTAAACTTGCCCAGGAATTACAAAACAACCAATACAAATGCTGGGGTTGACTGCTATGACATGTAAAGGATATGTAATTAACTTGTTGTATTATTCTACACTGTGCCATTGTGATTCTCTATAATCTAACGGCACCCGATAACGTAATTAATGTATAAATAATAAATGGTAGAGCAAGGATAAATGATATACCGTGTGGTACTGAGGTATACTCCAAATCTTATATATCGCTGTATCAAACCTTGGTGATCATTTGTCAAACGAAAGCTATTGTTGGCCCTACAGTATGGTTGAATACTTAAACCTGGTTGAACGTTAGTTCTCTTTTTGACACTTTGATACCAGGATGCTGTTTTCAAGGTTTCATTTCCTGCTCAACTTTGCGTTTAGTGTCGCCCTAGTTATACATTTTTAACATTCCATGTATGCCTAATTATAATACCCATAATGGCACACGCGCCATGTTGACACAGTGGCTATCAGGCTTGCCTGTGGGTCCGGTGGCCATATGTTCGAATCCCCATATAGGCGGAGTTTTAAACTGAAATGGGCGCCACCCAACTTGAAATCAGTACCGAGGAATGTCATGGAAAGTACAGGCGGGGGGCATGGTACTGAGTACAACACCCCTCGTGTGCGGACTGGTCTATAAATATATCTGACGATATAGACTAGAACAAAGTAACACGTTTCTCCTATACGTAATAACAGACGATAGCAGATGTGAAAGAGAAAATAAAAAAGAATTTGTATGGCCAAAAAAAATGTTTCCAACAACATTAAATCAGTATAACTATTTAGAGAGAGAGTAACACCTCATTAAAAATGAGAATTATCAAATGTTATGTATATTAAACACTAATATATAGCGCGGAAGCACAGAATGCTAACAAGCGATTAGAAAGTCAAATTGAGGTCCTGGAGATGTGGGTATACAGAAGAACATGTCTTATTTCATGGGACGAAAAACAATCAAATACAGAGGTTTTAGAAACACTGGGAATGCAAAGACAATTGACAAAAGAAGTAAAAAAGGCATAATTAAAATATTTTAGACACGTTAAAAGACATAACACTCCTATAAATACCATACTGGAAGGTAAGGTTGAAGGAAGACGAGCAAGAATTAGTCAACGAAACATGTGGGAAGAGAACATCGATTTGAATTGAGTTGAGTTGAGTTGAGCTAAAAATCCACATCACTGCACTCAGGACATTCCCATACGCACTCTGTTCCCTCGTTCAACAGCCAGCGAAGAATCACACTAATAATCGTTCCCACCGCTATCTGATTGAAAGTTCTCCTGGTCTTCCCTCTCAGTTTTGAGATTCTTCCAGATTCCCTGCCGATCCCCCTGCAATATCATTCTTTCCACATATGGGATCTCATTCTGTTCCGCCGTCTTCTCCACCTGGTCCCACAGGCGCTTGACCACCTCACCCTTATCCATAGGCAATCTATCACCAAGAGATGATTTCCCTGCCAGCCTATCAGCCTGTTCAGTCCCCGCACTCCCACATAGCCAGGGCAAACAATCCATACAATTCTCACAATCTGTGACCTCTGAAGCGAGGAAAGCCATTCCACATGAAACATTCCCGTTGATCACAATTGATGGTCTCTAGGTCACACACTTGGCGTATATATATTTCCGCTTGTGCCATCCAGGACCTTCCTTGTCTCAATCTATAACCCATGACCATATCCGTGGCTTCTTGCAGGAGGTGATCCCTATCTGCAGCAACTCTCAGGTACTATCGTTTGAAGGACACTGCGCCTATTCGCTATTGTTGGTAGTACAACGGTACGCCTCATGCATATAATTGGTGTGTCCTTTGTGCACCATAGGATCCTCCGCATGGTCGCAATATGTATTCGCTCCAACCTTTCAAGTTGACTCTTTGATAATGTCAGCACCCCAAACCATACACAATGACTTAAATTATTACTAATGAAAGGGTACGTAAAGCATCTTCTACTCTACCCCGGTTTGCTGCCATCACCCTCTATGTATTAAGCCACTTACAAGCCTTCACCACCAAAGCCTCCACATGATCCTTAAAAGACATACACCTGTCAAAGGTTGTTCCCAGGAACTTCAATTTACTCTCTCTACTAAGAAGACATTCATTCAAAATTATACATGGAACATCTGCCTTCACGATTCGGTTATCCAGGAAATACCACACAACCGATGCCTTGTCGTTTATAATAATGTTTATAACGTCCCCTGCGTCCCTTCACCACTCAGCCACCCCATTTGCTGCCGTCTGTAAGTCTTCAGCCATACTTTCTCTGTCTCTTCCCTGTACGTACACCAGCACATCATCTGCAAACGTCAAGATTTTACCAATTCCTGGTGTCTCAATAGCTGCGATCTGCTGGTGTAGACATTAAAGAGCACTGGGGACAACGCAGATCTCTGTGGCAGCCCAGGTGTAATAGTACTGGGGTCATAAGTTCATGAAACCATGCGCAGTGCAATTTTACGCTAATAAAGGTCTGCCGCAATCCATTTGACAAGCCAAGAGCAGACCTCCCTGTCCAACAGTGTGTATATCAACCGATCATACCCGACCCTGTTGAACGCATCCTACAGTTCAAGTGCCGCCGCCACTGTCTTATTGGTATCGTGGAAGCCCTCATAGACATCAAATGAAAATGTAGCCGCATTAGCCCAGGTGTCCTTTCCAGGCCGGTAACTCTCAAGCCCTTTGGGATGCAGGTTACGACTTTCCAAGTGGATCTGTAGCCTGCATTGGACTATATTCTCAAGTTATTTGCCAAAGGTGTTGTGCAGGGTTATGATTCTGCATCCATTAAGTTTTCAATGATCCTTACCTGGCTTTGGGAGTGGAACTAGTTAGTTGTGCAACCAGTCCTTGAGTATTTCTGCCGTTTTCAGGCTTAGGTTGAAACAATGCGTCATCTCCTCCAAGTCACATTCATTTATGTTCTTCGCATGTGTGTATCTCACCCCATCCGGGCCTTGTGCTGCGTCTTTAGCTCTCTTCATAATGCGCATAATACCCACTACTTGTACCATGCTTTCATTGTCCTTATTCCTAGTGACCTGTGACAAGGTTTCTCTGACCGTACCCCTATCTGCACTGTCCCGCTGATCAGTCTGTTTTAAAAATCGTGCAAGAAAAACCTCCCCTCTCTGTCTGTTCATCTGCCGGTGCAGCTTCCAGAATTTACTCAATATCACACCTCCACCGACTTCATTTAAAAACTGTTCCCACTTCACGTTTTTGCCTCTGCTGATTGGAGTTTAAAATCCCCCACCTTTACTTTTTATTCCTTTCAGCCTCCTCCAATTCTGTGTCTTTATCGTCTCCCTGTTTTCCCTCCATGATTACTCTACCTCTGATGTCCACCATGGTGGCCGTATAATGATTCTTCTTGTTGGTTTAGACCGTCTCTGTGATCTAAGCCGCCCCAAGAGCGAAGAGTGGTCACAATTATAATTAAATGCCCTGCGGGCTCTTACAGCCATGGTTGTGCGGGACTTAGGTATTAGTACAGAACAGGAGAGGTGGTCGCTTTCATGGTCCCCAAGGACACTCCATATTTTCTCTAATGCCGCCTCTTCGGATACAACACCAGGTCAATGGCCGTGTCAGACGGTTTTATTGCTAGTCTAGTTGGTTTCCTGTCATTTATACAGACCTTATCACTCTCAAGCAAGGCTTCAGAGAGAGCAGTACCCTGTCAGTTCTCTCCCGACCTGTCTAACTCTTTGGAGACTGCAATGAAGTCACCATACAAAAACATAACAAATACCTTGTACTAGGGGTATTTACAGAACACTTCAACCAGTCCCAACTCTCTCTGCTTACTCAAGATTCCCCACTTACATATAGTTCCAGCTGTGTCCTCCGATTGTAATTTGCATTCCCTTCACCTCTTTGCTTCCCTGACCCCCACCTACTCAAATTCATTATCGTATGCTGTAAGCCATCATTGACCACCAGAGGCTGCCCATGTCTTCTCTGTCAGGATGGGTTATTGTAACATGAATCGCCAGGGCACTCCAGAGAGTTTGCCTTCAGTTCTTGCAATATGAGGACATCAAACACGTAGATGCATCTATCCATCATGTGCCATGCCGATAAGCGTGGGCGGTCATGTTTTGCCATCTCACTCGATCACCAGAGTCGTGGATCAGCTCCGTGTTTCTGTCTCATAGATCACGTTTTCCAATATTGATCCTCGCTACTTTGCACTTCAGCTGTTCCAATACCAAACACTTACATTATTTTTTTAGTCCCAAACGATCCATTTTCCTCCTACTGTTTCTGGCTCCAGTACACTTCTTTTTTGTCCTTCCCTCCTCTCCCCTACCTCTTCTCCACCGTTTCAGTTTCTCCCCACTGGCTGTTGTAAATGGTATCGAGTACAAAGCATGCACTAAGTTGCTCGGGAGATAATTCTGTTTAATTTCTATGGCTGTTTTGGTTTAAAAGCAGGGACTAACGGGTCACCCTAGTAGAGCCTGCCTGATAGGGAAGAGGCAGGGGATGTCTCCTGGGCGTACATACTCCTGGCTCCTTTCAGCCCACATACCAGACGTGCCACGTTCACGACCAGCTCACCCGTGGCAATTAAGTTCTCGGCACGTCGGTCCACCTTAAATTTGGGGGTTTATAATTGCAGTTTTCTATCGTCTAGTTGGGCTGATTTAATAGCTAACAGACCCCATCTAGTCTGGGACAAGAGGTTCTAGCGCCTCGACCCTCCTGCAGAACATATCCCCAACCTGTAATCTATACCATATCTCTAATAACCTAATTCACATCTATACTACATCTATACCATATCTTTTACACCACAGAAATCCAGTTACTGTTCACAACATCAACATAATCAAAATCAGCATCAAATGCCATGCCACCTTGCATCGGCAAACAGCAGTCTGACATAACAACTGACGCGAGAGACAGACAACAATGTTTGAGATCCATTGCAGTCAACCTTCCTTGTAGAGACGGCATCTAATTTATACTCAAAACAAGGCAACTGAGATCGGAAACACACGAGAAACCAGAAACATCCAGAAACATTAAAAAGGAAAAAAAAGTTATTTGGAAATATCTTCCATATTGTGTTAGGTAAATAGATCAACTTGCCTGCGTTGATTCGCACACACACTACTTACCCAAGTGGACCAAAAAAGCTTGTGACTGTCATGGCAATGTGCTGACTTCCCTATCCGGTTGACATCACGAGACAAATGACGTGGCACATCTGTGTCGTTAATTACTATTTGACACATAATGTACAATGGGCATCATTAACATTTTACTGGGGATATGGTATTACAGTAATTAAAAATTAGTTTCATGTCCGTGAAACAAACCCCGCATTTTGTGGCAGTTTTGAGATTTTCAAGATGATATTTACTTTCAGTAGTTTGCCGTGGCGATGTCGTTACGGACGCGATTCGTAATGCCGCTTACCGGCTTTCGAAACACAGCGGTGATCAATTTGGCAGCAAGCAGTGTCGCACTGGTTTTAACGTGGTGGTAAGGGAGCATGTGAAGCTTGGACAATGAGCAGTCAAGCTGAAAAACATCTGATTGCTGTAGAAGTGTGGTTTCTGAGGAAAATACAAACAAATACCATGGACAGCCAGAAAGATCAATGAACAAGTTCTTCAAGAAACAAATGAAGATCGTAAACTGATTAGAGACATTAGACGTAGACAGTTAAATTGGTTTGGGCATGTTATGAGAAGAAATGAATTGGAGAACTTGGTAACAACTGGCAAGATCAAAGGGAAGAGACCAAGGAGAAGATTTCGAAGCAAATACCTGGATGGCTTGGCCTCGTGGCATTGTCAACAACTCACTGACAGACATCATCGGGTACTTCTCTCACACCAATACAAGAATACTTGCAAGTCGTGTGGGAGGCAAAATACATAGTGCAATTTATTGCCATTGGCTCGCTACAGCAGTGAACAGTCGCTAATGAAACACATAACACTCTACCACAGAATTCTCTATCACAAATAGCTAACCACTATGCTACTTTCTATCTATGTAGTTACAACAAAACCCTAGCTCTATTCTAAACGAGGTGTACTCGACACGTCCTGTCTCCCGTCTGCCAATCTTTTCCCCAGCCGGTACACACCACGCGGAGTCCCCTTCACCTTGACGCGTGTTGCCTCACCTGGCACGCTTGATGGCAAACGTGTCATGTTGAGTGTCTACTCAACTTCTCCCGCTACCACGAGGCGTGATGCTTATCGTGGTTAGAGTGCTAACTCTCTGAACCACGCCTGCGTGTCTCATGAGGGAATGGTTAACCTGACCCTATTCCCTCATCTCCCCTGCCCTTGCCTCGGGCACAGTATCCCCTCATGGCCTCTTTAAGATTACCTGCTCTTCCTGGCTGAGGGGATGTGTTCAAGTCTTTGACACACACCCGCCCCTCCTGTGTTGCGTCACCAACTTTCACTCATTGGTTGTGACGCAAGAGGTTTCTAAAAAATTAGTGTCTCTAATTTTTGTCAAAGACTCTAGATAACCTGGCTTTGGGCATTCTAATAGACTCCTACTGACTTTTACCACAATGTAGCGAAACTTTACTTGGCTACTGGCAATCGCCACAAACTTGACTGGTTGGCGTGAGCCCTTTCTCACATGCTATATTATACTTATTAGAGGTATGTCTGAACCGGACCGTTGTCTTATAAGACCTGCCCTCACATAGTAAATTAACTTACTACCCATCCAAAGTTGACTTTCTTAGGGTCAACACATGAATTGCTTCATGTCCCCCATATAATATCTAACAACCATTATACAAGAGTGTGTGCGATAGGCTTTACCTACATCGCTTCCGCGTGTAAAGTTCCATTTCACTGTTAAGATAGTTTTTCGTTGTCTATTATGTCCCCTGACCCAAAGTTATCTCCCTTTGATTTACAAAAAGTGTATGTAATTTATATGTTTGTTTTCCTGGTTGTTTGCGTGTTTGTATGTAATTAATCTACTAATCTAATTCCTACTCTATGTTTCTAATTTTTATGTGTATGTATATCAGTTTTTTACGGGTCATAATTTGGTTAAATGTGCCCACAAACAGGTGCATAACACTAATTCATGACTACATTCCCTGGTTATGAAACCCAAAATACTGTAATCTAAGTTCTAACCTATATTACAGACAACACATTCACATTAGCACATGTTCACTAACGAAAAACAACAATCACACAAACAAACGTTAAAAGTTAAGCGAGGCAGCAGAAGAATTTGCTGACTAACCTCCCTCTCTCCTGTCTCTCTTCCATTCGTTTTCACATTCAAACTTCTGTCATACTCCTTTCACTCCTAATTCTATCATACATCTTTTATCCTTATATACCCATTCTTCTGATTATTTAAAAACCTTTGAGTAACACTGTACAGATTCGGCGCAGTTTATGACTGTCGAGCCCAATGACTGTGCGTAAGTCGCTGCACGAGTCATCTATTTACACTATATTTACCTGGATGAGACCGTGTTGATAATTTGTCCCCTTGATCTCATCGTACAGTATATTACATTAATCTAAGACTCTACACTATAACATAGTAATCCTATTTCTATATCTCAGTATTTGATGTGTTATCTAACTTTTGTCATGCTAATTATCTGATATGTTTATCTAATCTAAGGGATGTAATCTAACTATTTCACTGTACATGATGTGATGTGAGTTATGTACCTTAATTAAATGGATGATGTGAACAGAAATTATATACTTTTCTACCACTATATTACCTAATTTTTTTAAATTGACAAGAAATTATATGATTGATGTTCTTACTCTAAATGGTGTAAATGATGTAAGTTCACTTATGTAATGTAAAATGATAATACTAATAAATGGTAATGTTTGATCGATGGTATGATTTCACTAAGATGGAATAAGCTAAACTATATTGCAGTTAAATGAAATATCACAATCTAAATGGTGCTATGTCTATCACTATTTTAATTTAATTTATTATGATGTAATTAACTATATTTATGTTTAATCTAATATTGTAATTTAAATTTAAGTTAAGTAACCGGGTTAATTACCGTACTACCTAAACTATTTAACTAAATGAGAATTATTATCTTACCTAATTCTATCTCTAATTTATCATTATTTTAAAATATTTAATTACATATCACATTAATTTTATATACACTGTCTTCAGTTCCTTCAGGATAGTAGTTGCCTTCATGTTTGCACATTGGTTGTATAGGCATAATCAATCTACACAATTTGCCTGGGTATCTGAAATACATTATACAGTCATACTAGAGTTTTCTCGGTAGTGCCCGTGTAGAGATTCGCTGGTGTCGTAGCTCAGTCTTTTTCGTGTCTATAACTAAGCACTGTTCTGACACTGTTCTCTGTATTTCACATACATGATACACCGGAATGGAGCCTAGTTGAAAATGAGCTGTCCTATTACACACGGTAGTATCTACGTTCTGCAGCACAGTTCTTTAGTTCATGTCTGCGGACACCTGATAGTTCATTGTACTTGGATCATTATTTAGCACATAAAGTAGATGTATATGTAACACATTTTATATACATTATTGTAATCTATTTATGTACTGACTATCACTCTCTCTCTATATGCGGACTTTCGGGTATTTCTACCCCTGATGGTCTACTAAGGGTATCAGCTAAAATGTTCTCTTTACCCTTGATGTGTTCTATACTAAACGTATAGTTCTGCAAAATAAGAGACCACCTGTATATCCGGTCGTTTCGGTGCACCCCGGACTGGATGACTGTAATGGGAGAATTATCTGTCTGGACAATGAAGTGTACACCTGCCAGAAATCGATGGAGCTTTCTCACCGCATAGATGACGCTTAGGGCTTCTAGTTCTGATATTGAATATCTGGACTCGGCAGGTGTGATCTTACGGCTCACGTAACAAATCGGGTGGAAGATGCCCTCATAAAATTGGCCTAGGACTGCAGCGATGGAGATCCTGCTGGCATCTGTCCTAAGATAATAAACGAGCCCAGGATTAGGCAAGCGGAGGATGGGAACATTACTAAAAAGCATTTTCAATTTTGACAATGCAGAAATTAATAATGCATCTTTCACATCTAATTTCACCAATGCTTTTAAAAGATTAGAAAATACACTTGTAATGTTTGCTAAATTTGGAATAAATTTACTATAGTAGTTAACTAATCCCAAAAGACTCCTAACCTGCTTTTTACTGGTAGGCATGGTCAGATTCATAATTTTTGTAATAATCCTATTGTCGGTCTTCAGTTGACCTTGAGAGATGACATGACCCAAAAACTCAATTTCTTTTAGGCCTAATTCAACTTTGCTCGGTTTGACCGTGAGACCGAAGAGTCGCAACCTATCAAAGACATGTCTCAGTTTCAGTAAGTGTGTAGTCCAGTCTTCAGTATGGACACATATGTCATCTATATAGGTCACAGTATTCGTCACTCCATGTAATAGATCTCTAGTTAAGCGTACGAAAGTGGCAGGAGCATTTCGAAGTCCGAAAGGAAGAAATCGCCATTCGTATAATCCTAAAGGTGTTGAAAACGCAGTAAGATGCATAGATTGAGCCTGCATAGGGACCTGCCAGTATCCTTTAGTAAGATCTAGTTTTGAAAAGATTTTTGAAGTAGACATGTCCAAGATAAGATCTTCGCAGGAAGGAATCGGTTCTGCGTCGATCTTAGTGATGTTATTGAGTTTTCGATAATCTACACACAGAGCGAATTGTGGAATCTTTCTTCTTAACTAGGACGATTGGAAATGAGTACTCAGATGTAGACTTTTGGATAATCCCGCTAGCCTCTAAATTAAGAATTTCCTTATTTAGATTTTCCCTATAGCTAAGTGGGATAGAGTACGGCCTGCATTTAATAGGCTTGAGGTCCGAAAGAAGAATGGAGTGTTCGATTCTGTCCGTCCTACCTGGGATGTCAGAGAATAGGTCTTTGTATTCAGTAACTACCTCAACTAATTGTCTCCGTTGAAAGTCCGTTAGTCCCTGATCTATATGTATGCTGTCCAATGTTGCAGTCTTGTCCACAATGGGAACGGGTAGTTCCATTCCGTCGTCGTCTCCCTGATTCAGTACGGTGGTGGTGCTAAGTGTGTATTCTGTTAACTCACTAGATGTATTGCCATTGTCGGAACTGCCAGTCTCGCTAACTAGTGTAGTTGCGTTATGTATGTCTGTCGTCTGATCACTTGGTGATGGTGCAATATGTTCGTCTGTCTCTACTCCTGTCTCTTGTCTTGAAAAGTAAGGTTTCAACATGTTGACATGGAATATCTTTAAGTGTCCGTTTATCGATATTTCATAGTCAACATGTCCCATGGTTATGTACCACCTTGAATAGTCGTTGCCATTTCGCTGGTATGGAAGTAGCCTAAATCTGTCTTGATCAAGTTCAAGATCACTGGTTCTTGCACCGTTGTTTGTGTGTTTGTGGTAGCACTGACCCTTCCTCTATCAAATGGCTTGGGAGCCAGTATAGAAGGTTGTACTTCAGTTGTAGGATGTCTACCCTTAAACTTTTGTACCAATTGTTGACAGACATTACACGCAAATGCATTATGAAAACATAGTTTTATCTTCTTGAAAAAACCTGGTCTGGTGTTGTATGCAAGATGACCAGTCACCGGTATTTTATGTGCATATTTTGGCATAGTTAACCGGTGTTGTTCAGGTAACACCTGTTCATGGTTACCAGTAGCATGACCTGTAGTTGAAATGCCATTCTTACGTCTAAATAAACAAGATGCATTTTTGGTCACTCTGGCTTTGACCTTTAACAATTTTAAGTATGGAGACACATTAAGAGTAGATTTCTGGTGGTGTAAAAGTTTCTGTTTGTTTGTGTCATCTGTGCTGGTTGTAGAAAGCATCAGTAGTGTCTCATCTTGTAATATGTTATGATGTTTTGAAGTGTCTGTTTTGGCTGTTGTAATAGTTGCCTTTACTTTTTCCCATGCAACTATTTCATCAATCGTACAATGTTTTAGTTGGGGTAAGCACCCCAGAATTAAATCAGTACAAGGGTTGTTTAGTATTGCACAGGTAAAGGTACCAGAGAGAAAAGGAGAATCAATATGGGCTTTTGCCAAAGGGTAAATTTCAATGTTACCCGAAAATGTACGGCATTTGACAGTATCACCTGTGTAATCACCCGGATTAACCAGTTCTTTCCGAAGACCAATAAGGGTACTGCCGCTGTCCAGCAAACACTGGCATGGTACATCATTCACCATCGCATTGTGGAACACAAGATTGCCTCTGGAGGCTACTGCTGCGTTTACACTCTCAGATGAGCATAGTACTGTATGTCCACATTCTAGCTTCGCGTCTGTATGGAATTGGTGACATCGTTCACAGTTGTCGAAGCTCAACATATCGTATGCACCACAAACATTTTCTGCTTGGTTATTAGGTAAGTCACTTTCACTCTCAGACTCATTCTCACTACCACCATCTGAAGAGGTGTCAATCAAAATGGCATTACTGGCTTTCATACGCTGCCGGCCAAGACACTTATTACTATAATGGCCATAAGCATGGAACAAAAAAAACATTTGATTGCACGCCTGTATGCAGATCTTTTACTTTGCTGTTTCTTGATCACTTTTTCAAGATGCGCCGGATAATTTGGCGATTTGTCACACATACCATAAGAATCATGTACAAGTTGACAATGTATGCATTTGGACACTTTCATGTCTTTCTTATCATATTTCTGAAATGGTTTTCTATTACTCTGATATTTTGGTTGATCTTTCACAAAAGAAACTATTTCAGAGTCATTTGAAGTTTTAAAGACATCTCTGTTAGAAGAAAAATATGCCGATCCTTTCTTTTCAAACTGTTCTATGTTTTCTATGTCTGACTGCTGTAAAAATTTAGCAAAAGGAGAAGGTATGGTGGATATAACCTTATCCATAGCAATTAAGTTTTTTAATCTATCAAAGTCTCTTCCTATGTTAGCCGCTTTAAGCCATCTATTTAGTACACTTAGAACATTTGAGACGTAATCAATGAAAGTCTCATTGGGTTTAGGCTTTAAATTTGAAAATTGATTTTGATATCCAGGGGCATCAAGTAAAAAGTGTTGCATTATCCTATCATGGATGTATTGATAGTTAGATCTGAGGTCTGTTGGTATGGACTCTATTACTTTGAGGGGCTCACCACTGAGATTCTTCATAAAAATTGGAGCCCACATTTCTAATGGAACTTGGTGAAATTTAAATTGGTACTCTACGTTCTCTATCCATGCTGATATGGGATCATCTTTACAGTATGGTTTGATAATATTTTTGTATTTGTTGAACTTATTTTCCTCTTGTTGACTTCTTAGTTTAGTGGCAGAGACTTCTGCGTGTGACTCTATGTCTCTTTCTTTCATCTTTAACTGTGTCTCTGATTCTACTTGTATCTGTTTTTCTTTGACTCTTGCCATTTCAGCTATTTCAGATTGCTTTAATTCTTTGTCCTGTTCTAATTGCTCTTGTCCTGTTCTAATTGCCTTTGCTTTAATTCTAGTTCTTTCTGTTTTATCTCCTTCTCATGTTCTAACTGTTGTTGCTTAATCTGTTTATCATCTTCTAGCTGTTTCTGTTTTGTTATCTCAGCTAGTTCAGCAATCTCTTTTTGATGTTGTCTTTCTTGTGCGCGTTCGTTTCTTTCAGCATCTTCTTTTCGTATGCGATCAGCTTTTTCAGCCTCTTTTGCTTCTTTCTCAGCATCTTTTAATTCTTTAAATTTCTGATCTGCATATTGCTGTAGTTCTTTCCCTGTTAATTCCAGTTCTTTACCTACTTTTATGAAACCCGATAAAGTTGCCATCTTAATTTAGTAATTGGCTAGAAGTGACAGACAATGATCTTTTTATTAATTACCTATCTTTGATATGTTATTTTTATTCACCAATGAGCGCAAAGATGTGTATTCTTTGCTTGTGCCCTGCAAAATTTAATGCTGAAAAAACAGAGCACAAAAAATACAATAGTGTCTCAACAGCTGAAAAAGAGATGCACTATTAATCAAATTGCATGCCAAAATATGTAAGTGTACTCAGCTTTAACGTTCCCGATGATCGGGGAACGGAACTCCGTCGACACAGGTCACCTTGATACTCTAGGGTGGAAACACGTTACGTAATTGGGACACCCTAGTTGGCACACCGGCATCCGTACACAGCTGTTGTTCACTCTTCGATATGTAGGGCGGCAGTGTTACGCCCAGAGGTGCACGATATAATTACCCTGACAACTAAGGACAATGACTTAGACAATGACAGAATCACGAACAACTAGAATATGTACCACGTAAATTAAATGTCGATGTCCTGTCTTCGTTCTATCAGTATTGCCTTACGTTACTATTCTAGTTAATTTATGTAAGTGTTGTGCAAGCAAGTGCCATCTGCTCGCCCGAAAGTAGTTCCATCGTGACAGTAAACAATGAGAAAATAGACCAGAAATATTAATAACTGCTTTTCCTAGATATAAATAACCTAATAATGTTTAAATAAATAAATATATTCCTTTCGTAAATCAAATAAAGAAATAATAGCTGATATAACGTACCGATTCAGGCGAGCGCTGTTTAGCAACTTTGTAAACACTCGCTTGCTGTATGCTAATGAGCCCAGACGACTGTTTGTCAATCGTCTGACGTCACAGCACAGCGCGATGAAAAATCGATATTGTTTGCTGGCTTCGTATCGCTCCGCCGTGAATTATTTTTGGTACTCATTTCTCAACAAAAAGGTAAATATATAAATAAATACGAGAAACCAAGAATATTAATACTTACAGCTTTGATGAATACATACTTTGACTAAATAAATATTTCATAAACACAATTAAACAGTTTAATACGTCACGATGGGCACATTTCTAGCTTGCAACATTTTTCTCGTCTGCACAAATCACCGTCACTACACAAATTAAATTAAACCCTAGTCTGGAGCTCGTGGACGAGTGGATTAGCTTGAACTTTGCGTCCAAGCTTCACTTCTGACAACCACAATTACCCTGGCCTGTCAACAACTCACTGACAGACATCATCGGGTACTTCTCTCACACCAATACAAGAATACTTGCAAGTCGTGTGGGAGGCAAAATACATAGTGCAATTTATTGCCATTGGCTCGCTACAGCAGTGAACAGTCGCTAATGAAACACATAACACTCTACCACAGAATTCTCTATCACAAATAGCTAACCACTATGCTACTTTCTATCTATGTAGTTACAACAAAACCCTAGCTCTATTCTAAACGAGGTGTACTCGACACGTCCTGTCTCCCGTCTGCCAATCTTTTCCCCAGCCGGTACACACCACGCGGAGTCCCCTTCACCTTGACGCGTGTTGCCTCACCTGGCACGCTTGATGGCAAACGTGTCATGTTGAGTGTCTACTCAACTTCTCCCGCTACCACGAGGCGTGATGCTTATCGTGGTTAGAGTGCTAACTCTCTGAACCACGCCTGCGTGTCTCATGAGGGAATGGTTAACCTGACCCTATTCCCTCATCTCCCCTGCCCTTGCCTCGGGCACAGTATCCCCTCATGGCCTCTTTAAGATTACCTGCTCTTCCTGGCTGAGGGGATGTGTTCAAGTCTTTGACAAGTCTTTGGACGAGACAGAAACACGGTGCTGATCCACGACTCTGATGATCGAGTGAGATGGCAAATCATGACCGCCCACGCTTACCGGCGTGGCACATGATGGATGGATGGTAAGAGAGCAGTTCGTTCACTAAGCAATTGCCAACTAATGAACGTAAAACTTCACAAGACATCAACAACGGCAGTAAAATGCTGGTATTGACTGCAAAGTCCTGTAAAGGATATGCAACATTTAAAATAAATAGGGTGTCATTGCTTTCTGAACGACCGACGCTTATACCATCGATATCAACGCAAGACGATCTGTTTCATATCGAACCCTCATCTCCATGTCGAACCCTCAACTCTATTTCGAACCTTCAACTCTATTTGGAACCTTATATTCAGTGTCGAACCCTTTATAACAGAAGAGAATATAGCATGGAGAAATCGGGACTAAAGTGTGGGTTATGGAAGCGATAGAATTCATCAGAAAACAACAAGTTAAATGGTTTGACCATATAGCATGCTAGCAACTAACAGTTTACCACAACAAGAATTGATGTACAGACCAAATGGAACCATAAGAAAAGACGAACATTGGTACCGATCGGCAGAGGGAATACCATAGTCCATGGGAATCTCCCGCTGTTTATGCTTCACCTCGACACCGCAAGGTACTAGAGAAACAAGATGAGATGGGGTGAGATGAGATGAAATAAGATGAGATGAGATGGGATGGGATGAGATGAGATAAGATGAGATGAGATGATCATTTCTCGCTCAGAAGGCAATGACCAACTATTGCATGTAAAATTGCCCATTAAATCACAAACAGTCAATTGGTTGTGGGGTTGATTGCAACGTCCTCTACAGGGCATACAAAGTCTATTTTGTTATCTCGCTATAATTAACGCCTAAATTAATTGGGCATTCAAAATGAGCAAACTGGACATTTTGAGGGAAGCCTAAGTCGCAAATGCAACTTTTCATAAAGATCAGAAAGACGCACTCTCATTTTTGGCGACATAATGAGAAGGCAAAAACTGGAACGTGTTGTGACAACCGGAAATATGTGTGGAAAGAGAGATAGAGGAAGACAGTGTGAGACAATTCTTGATAGTCTTATGCCATGGCACGGAAGGGAATCAACACACAAATTGATCCATGCCGTCGGAGATCGCAATGTGTGGAGAAGCATGATCGCCTACGCCTTTCGGCATTGCACAAGATAACGATAACTTACGCCAACTGAACGATGGGAAAACCAGAGAGCACGAGATCTGCATGACAACGGGAACACCAGGGTCATAACACGGTGTGTGTTAGAGCGTTAGGCGTGGGCTTATGTGCCTTTATACCGCCATGACCCTGTTACTGAGAGTATGAAGTTTTGAGAAATATGATAGTCACTGGATCCTGGCGGCTGGACAGATGATAGTTTCCTACACTGTGCTTCTAGCAGGCACAACAATTACAATTTATGGCAGTAGCGAATATTGTACATCTCCGTAACACGTAAGCCTGGCGGAATTGTAGAGACCATGTGTTGCCCATGCATCAAAATCCCTCTCTAGGCTTTACTAGTTTATTCCAGAGGAAAGGTAATACCTCTACATCTGGAAGAAGACAAGCTGCAAAAGCTGCCGGATCAGCAATAGCAATGCTCTAAAAGTCCGCCTGTCGGATCTTCGATCCTAGATCAGTTGCCGAACAAAGCTTAGTGTCTGGTCTTTCTTGCCATGACATTTAGTCTTTAGGTAGCATTTTCTCGCACCAGGAAACGGCTTGTACACTCCCAGTTGAGCCCAAAGCGGTTGGAACAATGTGTTGTGTTGATTTTTTTGGGTGCTGCTGAAAATTCGGCGGTAACAGAAAGCATATCTGACTAAGACCTGACATTTTAACAGGAAGTAAACCTGACACAGATGCATGCCGATCTCTGACCTCTGACTAGATAAGACGCAGTCCCACCGAAAGAGGAGCGAAGAAGAGCTGGGAATCTTCTTCTTCTTCTTCTTCAGCGTTCCGAGCCATTGAGGTTCTTTGCTGCTGGGAATCAGAAGTGGTTATTTATAGTTAGTTAGTTAGTTAGTTAGTCGCAGTTCCAACTTCACAGCAACGGGTCGTCCCCATTATGCTCCGTTCCTGTGCCAGTGAATATCACACAAAATGCTCCCCACTGCCCAATGTGAAAAGTGGAGAAGACAGGAGTCTCGACAAACAACAGCCCGCACAGATACACTGTGCATAATGCCGCCGCCAGAATGTCAACACAATAGTCCCCCACAAAACACCCAGTTCATTTCTGATGGAATCGGCAGTCATTTTCCCATCTGGATGTTTCCTAGATGTTAACCCACACAGTCCACAAAATACAGTTCATCGTCGATGGCAGTGGCAGTCAACCAGAAGCCCAGCAGCCACGCATTTCTGCATAAGGCAAAAACCGGTCAACTCTGGGACATAGCCATCTGCCATCGTTCCGAACATGCAGTCACGTTCCAAAATACCACGGGCAGATTCAAAAGCATTTCACACGAAACTCACAGCTCACAGTGTCGCGCCACGCACTCACTCAGTAGCAGGGCGACGGAACCATCAACGGTTATTTATAGTTACAGACAACTCGCAAGTTAAATGGTTCGGCTACATAACTAGTCTCCCAACTGACAGTATACCACAACAAGCAATGATGTACATCCCAAATGGAACCAGAAGAAAAGGTCGATCATGTAAACCTGTAAATAAGATATAACAGAGTCCGCAAGAATTTCGATATATGAAACCCATAAACGAGTATTCTCCAGCTGTTTATGATTCTCCTTGTCACTGCAATGTACAAGGGGAACAAGATGAGATAAGATGACATGTGATGAGATCAGATCAGATGATGGTGGAATGATATGAGATGGAAACCTCACTTCTTGTAGCTGCAATGACTATCGAGGGAGAAGTTCAGTCTTCTACTGTGTGAGCAGTTTGATATTCGTTGTCATGGTGAACTGTAGCATTAGTAAGACAGGTTCTGAAGTGTCGTACTGGAAGGTAAAGAGATCATATCAAGATGTCTTGGCCACAAGGCATAATCGAGACGAAAACACAGAGCTGATCCCCGACTCTGGTGATTGCGTGAAATGGCGAATGACGATGCTTATTGGCACGGCACATGATGATGATAAGCTTACAATTACAAGGCTGATGTGGCAAGAAAATCTGGGATCGGGTGGCAAGTTAAGTAATGTTGAGCATTTACATCTACTGGGGATGGTTCTGCTAAGGCGTACGAAGGATCTGGACTGTACTCAACGTGTACGGAAAACACATGGTACAATCAGATTAAGCACTCGTCATTGGCCACTGAAGAACTGGACTAACCACGCGTAGGAATTTCTCGAGTGCAGTGGTGTTGATTCTTGATAAATATTCATATATCCCAGCAGAGACACGATTAGATTTTCCTTCTAGACTGCTCATTTCCGAGTTTTGCGGTGAAATCCCCAAGTACTATTTTAGCTTCTAGTGGTTTGGTCTGGAAGAACTCCATTACTGTTTCATCATAAATTACTCGTACTTGTATTCCTTCCACACTATTGCTTCACTGATCCAAGATTTGAATACCGAGGGACACGGGCCATGACCGCCATCATGTCTCGAAGACTGCAATACTTTAGTCATGTTAAACGTCGCTGTTGTTTGCAAGGAGCAGTGATTGACAGTATGGCCCTTGAAAGACGAGTAAATCAAAAACACGAAGTGGAATTTGTCAGTGTTGAAAGAACACTAATACAAGCGATATAATAGTCGTTGTGGCTAGAGCTGTCGACAGCACACAAAAACCATACACCGATACAACTCATCATCATCAAGTGCCCTGCCAGCTGGCTTAGGCGTTCATGGTTCTCCACATATCTCAGTCTTTGGTGTTCTGGATCAACTTTACTGAAGATATTTATCCATACAACAGTCTCAGTCCACCCACCATCTTTCATCCTGGTCTGCCTCTGACTTTCTTCCCCTTGATCTTTCCAGTCGTCACGATGTTTTGCTATGCCTCTGTTCTAATGATGGTGTCAGTAAAAGTAAATGTATTAAGTTTGCATATAGGAATAAAATAAACTGTCCATGTTCTCATAGTTACTTCCTGAAGAAGAGGCCGACCATGTAAACGATGGACAGGGAGAATAGCAAAGTACATGGGAATCTCGATATATGAAGCTCATAAACGGGCACTCTCTCGCTGTTTATGCTTCACCTCGACACAGCAAGGTACAAGAGGAACCAGAGGAGACGAAGATTTCTCGCTGAGAAGGCAATGGTAAACTATTGAATGTAAAATTGTTTCGTAAATCACAAACAATTCAATTGATCTTGGGGTTGATTGCAAAGTCCTATACAGAACAATCAATGTCTTTTCTTTTTTAAAATCTTGGTATAACGTACGCCTAAAGTAACAGGCAAACAAAATGAGCAGTCTGGACATTTTGCGGGAAGATCTGTCGCAAAACCAACTTTTCTCAAACATCAGAAAGAAGCAATCTCATTTTATTTTGGCCACATTATGAGAATACAAACACTGAAACAAGTGACAACCGAAAATATTTGTGGATTCGAGAGATAGAAGAAGACAGTGGGAGGAAATTATTGACAGTCTTGTGCCGTGGGACGGAAGGGAGTCAACACACGAACTGATCCATAACTTCAGAGAAGCAATTTGTGGAGAAGCATGGTCGCACACCCAGTCCGTAAGGCACTTGATGATGATAACTTACGCCAACAGGATGCTGGGTAAACCCCCAGAGCACATGATGTGCATGGTCACTTGAATAGATCATAGATCTGCGTGTAGGATGTACTTATATATGTCCTGAATACATTGAGGACATCATGATGACTGTGTTCCGGGTCATAACATGGTGTGTGTTACAGCTTTATGTGTGGGGTTAGTTAGTTAGTTAGTTAGTTAGTTAGTTAGTTAGTTAGTTAGTTAGTTAGTTAGTTAGATAGTTAGTTAGTTAGTTAGTTAGTTAGCTAGTTAGCTAGCTAGCTAGTTAGTTAATTAGATAGTTAGTTAGTTAGTTAGTTAGTTAGCTAGCTAGCTAGCTAGTTAGTTAGTTAGATAGTTAGTTAGTTAGTTAGTTAGTTAGTTAGTTAGTTAGTTAGTTAGTTAGTTAGCTAGCTAGCTAGTTAGTTAGTTAGATAGTTAGTTAGTTAGTTAGTTAGTTAGTTAGTTAGTTAGCTAGTTAGTTAGTTAGTTAGTTAGTTAGCTAGTTAGTTAGTTAGTTAGCTAGTTAGTTAGTTAGTTAGTTAGTTAGTTAGTTAGCTAGCTAGTTAGTTAGTTAGTTAGTTAGTTAGCTAGCTAGCTAGCTAGCTAGCTAGTTAGTTAGATAGTTAGTTAGTTAGTTAGTTAGTTAGCTAGAGCTAGTTAGCTAGTTAGTTAGTTAGTTAGTTAGTTAGCTAGTTAGTTAGTTAGTTAGTTAGTTAGTTAGTTAGTCGCAGTTCCAACTTCACAGCAACGGGTCGTCCCCATTATGCTCCGTTCCTGTGCCAGTGAATATCACACAAAATCCTCCCCACTGCCCAATGTGTAAAGTGGAAAAGACAGGAGTCTCGACAAACAACAGCCCGCACAGATACACTGTGCCTGATTCAGTGCCAAACAAAAAGTGGGTTTTGCCCAAACAGAAATTGATGGCAGAAAATGGGAAATAGGGGTGTGTCATATTAATGTTCTAAAAATGGTTAAAATGGTAGCAAATATATTGTATTATATATCAAATTAAAGGACATTGCACAAGGAACACGTTGGTATTGCTACTGTTGCTAAAATTTAGAAATATAATAATAATATTAGCAGATGTTGTAAATAAAAATTAAAGACAGAGGTGACAAGTACGTGAAATTTCCACTTACCAATGCGGTACTGCTCCAACACTGTTAATAATCCAATGAAACTTACTGAATTATGATAACTACCCCACTTTGCTACACAAATATCACTAGAACGGCTCCATAACACCAATAAATCACAATAAAAACATCATATATTGAAGCGCATCATTGTCACATAAAATGGAAAATGTCGGAAAATCACGAGACAGGTTTTGACCGTTTTCTGCCGATAAACACAAAATGTACGCTATTTTTTATTTAGTTATAATTATTATTCTTTTAAATTTAATTATTTAAATACTCCGTAAATACTTTGTGATAGGCAAAATCAAATCAAATCAAATCAAATCAACTTTATTAGGGTCACAAATTGGGCGCGCAGGCCCGTCTTACATTCGGCCCTTCCAATCACTCGTCTTTCGTTCATCAAGAGCATTATCCATTTACATAGGAAGAAAAATAAACATTGTGAAATCAATGTTGTAAACATAAACAAGGCTAATTACAATGTTATGAGGCCCATCTCCCACCTATCCATACATCACCCCACCCACACCCCCACCTACCCACACACACCAAGGGACACATACATACCCCACCAACCGACCCATCCCCTCCCGCACATCCCCCACCCACACACATTGCCCTCACCTGATCCCCCAACCAAAACACACTCGCCACCCACAAACATCCCCCACCAACCCACACATCCCACGCCCATCCACATACACATCCTAACCCACACATCCTCTCCCCACCCACACCTCAAACCACCCATCCCCCAGCCACATCTCCATCGACAACATATTCCCCACCCACACACACAATCCCCCACCAACCCACACATCGCACATCCACTAACACATCTCCAAACCATACACACACATCCCCACCAACTGACATGTCCCTACCCCCCCCCCCCCACACACACACACACATCTCCCTAACCACCCATACATCCGCAAACCACTCACACACACCACACCACCCACACATACAACTTCCACCCACCCACACATGCCTTAACCTAATCCCCCACCACACAATCCCCCAACCGCACATCACATACACCCCTTCCACGCAATATTCCTAACCCACGCACCACACACACACATATCCCTCACCAACACATCCCCACTTAAACACCACACACATATCCCCCACCCAGATACCACACAATATTCCCACCCACACCCACACAGATACCCTTACCCATCCACCCCACATACCCCCACTCACACACCACAAAAATCCCCCACCCACACACACATACCTCGCCCACACAATATCTCCAACCAACACACCACACTCCTCTCCTCACCCACACACGCATTCCCTACCCATCCACCAATACACACTCACTCACGCATACATCCTCCACTACGCACCCACACACCCCCACCCACCCTCCCCAACCAAACATCTCTCGATCACAATACCCCTACCCACACACATTCCTCCACCCACTCACACATCCCACCCCGACACATACAACTCCCTCACCCACCTACACATCCCTAAGCCACTCACACACCCCCACCCACACATTCCCCATCCACGCACACATCTCCTATCCACACACCCCCACATACTTCCCCCAACCACCACACATCCCCTACTCACTCACACATATACCCCACCCATACACACATTCCCCACACCCATCACACACATCTTCCACACCACACACTATCCTCCACCCACACACATATCCTCACCCATACCACCACAAACATACCCTCCACCCACACATCATGCACACATCCCCCACCAACACACCGCACACATATCTTAAACCCACACACCATACATGTCTCCCCACCCGCCCTTGCATCCCCAATCCACCCAACACAATCCCCTACCCACATAACCCAGCCACCCACACATACTTCCTCAAACCATCCACACATCTCCACCCACATAAACACACATCCCCCGCATCCGTCCCATGCACATAACCTTCACCCATACACACATCCCCCACACCCATTCCCACACCCCTACTTTCACCCCCACACATCCATCCACACATCCCACCAACACCCACAAATATCACTACCCACCAAAACCCACACACCCCAACCCATCCAAACGCATACCCCCACCCACATATATCCCACACTCACACACTCCCCCACCCACACATCCTCCAGCCACACATATCCCCACACTCACACACATCCTCCACACACACTCACACCACCTCACATCTAGACAAAAACAAAATATCTCACGTTAGCATTGAAACTAGTATGAACAAATTCCCACACTTTACTCACACACATACACTGACACTTGTCATAAGCAGTCTCATAAAAATGTTAAACATGGAGAAAAATGTGTACATAAAAAGTATGTGACGTAAAAATAGTGATGCTCTCTCTCTCTCTCTCTCTCTCTCTCTCTCTCTCTCTCTCTCTCTCTCTCTCTCACACAACACACGCACACACACACACACATATATATATATATATATATATATATATATATATATATATATATATATATATATATATATATATATATATATATCATATACATATATATATATATATATATATATATATATATATATATATATATATATATATATATATATTATATATATATATATTCACTCTCACGCTCACTCATTCACTCTCTCTCTCACCCTCTCTCTCTCTCTCTCTCTCTCTCTCTCTCTCTCTCTCTCTCTCACGTTCACTCATTCACTCTCATGCTCACGCATTCACTCTCCCGTTCACTTCACTCATTCACTCTCACGCTCACTCATTTACTCTCACGCTCACTCATTCTGACTCTCATTCACACTCACTGACTCTCTCACTCAAACTACAGTAATGAACATGAGTTTATATTATGCATGATAAAATCAAATTGTATTTAAATGATAATATGACAGATGAGAATACACAAACATATGGATTCGCGTGTTACAAAACATGCGTGTTACATGACATGCATCTGCTCAGCTCTCTCTTTCTCTCTCTCTCTCTCTCTCTCTCTCTCTCTCTCTCTCTCTCTCTCTCTCTCTCTCTCTCTCCCTCTCTCTCTCTCTCTCTCTCTCTCTCTCTCTCTGTATTCTTTCATATACACACACTCACACGCAAGCTCGCGCTCACACACACACACTAACACATCAACTCTCCCACTGTCTCACTCTCTCACACACAATCCTTCACACACACACACACACACACACACACACACTCTCTCTCAATCACACTCTCTCACACATACACATACGCATGAACGCACGCACACACTCTCTCACTCACTCTAACACATACACGTACGAATGCATGCATACACTAACACATTCCCCCACCATTTCTAGCTCAATCACTCTCTCCACACACACGCATGCAGGTGCGCACACACACATTCACTCTCTCACTCTCTCTGACATCCACTTTCTCTCTCTCTCTCTCTCTCTCTCTCTCTCTCTCTCTCTCTCTCTCTCTCTCTCTCCCACACGCACACACATATATAGTGAACAATTATAGTTAAACAATTATAATGAACAATTATACCAATAAATGAATTATGGTGGCATATAATCGATATGGATTAAATATTGAAAGAGTTTTCGGTTAATCAGTTATCGGTCATTTTTGTTAGAGCACTATGGCAAGAATATTTAAGTCGAAACACAGATTGACTGTTAATTATTAGATCGTTGTTAATTAAATTGTGTAACGTTATTATATGAATGTGTTTTTCTAGTGGTTTTGATAGCGACGATAGTAGGGAAATAGGTCTATAATTACCCAAAACGCTATTATCGATTAACCATTTTTAATTAGCGGAAACACTTTAGCAATTTTAAATGCAGGTGGAAAGTAGTTTTTGGCCAGGCACTGGTTATATATGAACGTTAAGGACTCGCTAATGACTGGTGCAGCACAAACTTTAGGGGCACAAGTGTGGCCCATTAGCTAATTCGACATGATGACAAACTTTCACGGTTAGCGGCTAAGCAGCTAAGGTAGCCGGTTAGTTTTTTGTTTACATTCATAAATAATTTTAACATTTAACATGTGCTATCAGTTTAGAATCGTTCACAAATTCCTTTAAATAAGAATAACTACAATCTAACATTGTTTACAACTTTTATCTGACGTAAATGAGACCGAAAATCAAGGGCCCACGCTATTCCTAAAACCGCGAGTAACTAAAAAATTTTTAACACAATTTTGAACACATCAACACGACTAATTCACCAAATTTCGATATCTCGTGGCCTGTGTGTAAATGAAAAACCTTCTTTCGGCATAAAACTTCGTTTTAGGGTATTAAAAATAAGCAAGTGATCGCAAACGAAAGAAACAAACGGACTGCCAAGATCTTGCCAATATATTGAAGAAGGGGTCAAACAGTTGAGACTGTTTGGCAATCGGTTGGCGGATGGCATCGAATCAGTTATAATGCCGCGGCCAGAATGTCAACACAATAGTCCCCCTCAAAATACCCAGTTCATTTCTGATGGAATCGGCAGTAATTTTCCCATCTGGATGTTTCCTAGATGTTCACCCACACAGTCCACGAAATACAGTTCATCGTCGATGGTAGTGGCAGTCAACCAGAAGCCCAGCAGCCACGCATTTCTGCATAAGGCAAAAACCGATTAACTCTGGGACATAGCCATCTGCCGTCTCTCCGAACATGCAGTCACATTCCAAAACACCTCGGGCAGATTCAAAAGCATTTCACACGAAACTCACAGCTCACAGTGTCGCGCCACGCACTCACTCAGTAGCAGGGCGACGGAACCATACAGCCTCCTTAGTCGCCTCTTACGACATGCGTGGTAGGCTGCAGTGTTGCTATTATTTGCTTCCCTTATGGGCCCCGGCAACACACGGGAGGTGTAGGGTTATGTTTAGTAATTCTGTCATGAACCTGCCATTGAGAATTTGAGTCTCGAAGTTGTGTGGAAGATGATAGTAATTGGCACCTGGCCGTCATCTGGACAGACGATAGTTTGTTACATTGTGCTTATGACATGCACAACAACTACGCATGATGACGGTAGGAATGTTGGACATCTCCATAGCACAAAGCCTGGGGTGAATTGTAGAGACAATGTTTTGCCCATGTACCATGATCCCTCTCTCGGCCTGCCTAGTTTACTCCATAGGAAAGGTAACACCAATACGTCTGGAACAAGACAAGCTGCAGAAGCTGCTGGATCAGCAAAACAATGCTCTAACTGACCGGCTTGTCGGTTCTTCGATCCTAGATCAGTTTCCGACCAAAGCTAACTATCAGGTCTGCTTTGTCAAGACATTTAATCTTTAAGTAGCATTTTCTCGGACGAGGATAATGCTTGTACCACTACCAGTTGCGCTACTCCACCCAAAGCCGTTGGAACAATGTTCCGTGTAGAGATTGGTGAGCATCGCTCAAAATTCGGCGGTAACAGAAAGCAGGTAGTACCGTCTACTGCCATACGGTAGGTCAGTCATATCTGACACAAACCTGACATTTTAAGAGAACGTAAACCTGACCCAAATGCATGCCGACACATTGGCCCCAGACTACATGCGAAACATTCCCATGGAAAGAGGAACAAAGAAGAAATGGTTTGATATTCGTTGTCATGGTGAACCGTAGCATTAATATGACAGGTTCTGAAGTGTCGTACTGAATTGTTAACATGTCATCATCGCCTCTGACTTTCCCATGTCCTTCTCCCTCCAGTATTGTCAGTTCTCAAGTTTATTTATTCATATAACGTGCCAAAAATCTGGACATAGCTCATCATCCAAAGAATGTCAGCAGCCAGTCTATCAGTGTATTCATCTCCTCGCACACCCGCATGCGCTGGGAAAACACGTATATGCTCTCGCCGTTCGTCATGACGTGCGATACAAGCTAGTTCTTAATCCGAGAGTCTCCGTGGCGAAGTGGTCAAGCCGTCTGAATCACGTTCCGAAGATTGTGTGTTCGATTCTGGGCTACGTCTTTCGGTTCAAGGGTGCATTTGTCTCGGAGACTCCTGGGGGTCGTCGCTGGAGCTTTGTGCGACGTTTTCGACCGCCCTCGCTGCGGGAAGAGACCGAGCCATATGGGATAAAACCCGGTTCAATGAAGACGATCCTTTCCTCTTATAAACCTTTTTTGTTTTAAATACAAGCTAGTCCACACGGAGGATACCAATTGCTACTGTATGTAACGTTTTGCCAATCTGTCAGAAACATAACTCCTTGTTCTGTACTACTGACTAGCTATCAGCTGTAACACTAGCCTTCAAGTCTATGTTCATGCTGGAGGTCGAATTATCGTACGCTATGCTCTCCTGTATTACCCAGTGTCTTTTCACCTTTGGAATAAAGCCACACCGCTTCAGTTTACCTTGACCTTGCCTCACAGATCCATCTCTTGACATTACTGGGCATTGGAATCGGACCGTGGCATTGCAAGCTGCAGCATTAACTACTATCGTAACGGGACGCTTATCGTTTTGTTTATATGTCGCTTACAAGTCGCTTAAAAGTCGACAATGTCGACTTCATTGCACCAGGTTTTTATCCCATATGCCTCGGTCTCTTTCCGCGAGCTGAAAGCGTCGCACAAATATACGAACTCCGTAGCTTCAGCTACGAATCACGGGAGTCTCCGAAAAAATTCACTCGTGAACCGAAGGACGAGGCCCGTGACTGTGCATCTACCATTGTTGGTGTCTGAAAGGAGAGTCTTCTGTGCTGAAGAACAAAGGTGGCTTGTCCAGGAGTTACCACGTCATGTACAGATCAGAGTCTTCAATGTTATTTGCGATAAGACACGAACCCCAAGACGTACTGACGAATCGAACACTCGTCCTATGATGTGTCAGGAAGACAGTCTAACCCCGTTGTCACTTCCTACTCCCATCATTCTAAAACTTCTTCCTGAATCATTGCATACACTACACATGGCGCTCAATATTATTGTTGTTTACTGTTCTGACACACACCCCCTCCGTCCCCTAGTGAATCAACTATATCCGATCTTTAGTCGAAAAGAAAACATGACATGGCCTGTTTCCTGCACACTGAATTAACTTCTCTGTACAAAGATACTGCACTTGGTGTGGCTGACACGGTGATTCATCGCAATCTTCATGTTATAGTATGGCACACGTTCGTTGGGTTTCTTTGGGTTTGGATTGGAGTCTGTTCACAATAAGGTAGAGAAAACCATGGAGGCAACATCTTCCAATGTATATGTGACCTCATCCAGTCCGCGTGTACTGCTTTCAATCCTGATCTAGTTACATTTTAATAAACCTTTTCTATAGATGTAACGTCCCAGCACCGGGCGTGCGCATCCAGCTCATTTCTGGCTTGACAAGGGGAGTAGAGTTCTGGAATACAGTTACCGTGGATATGGTGGTCAGGTATCGGTTAGAGAGAAATTTAAGTACGCCATCCTTCACTTGGTTGAGGCCAGCCATTTTCATCGCTTAGACAACCTGCACGATGTTGCATCGCACTTCATGAGATACAGGTTAGTCTTGCAGTGAATTAACAATCAACCAGACAATAAACCAACCAAACAATGAACCAGTCAACCAATCAATCATCCAACCAACACATCAAACAACCAACCAATCAATGAACCAGTCACCCAACCAATCAACTAACCTTTCAACCAATCATTCAACCAATTAGTCAACCAATAAATAAACTAATCAACCAACCAGTCAACCAACCCCTCAATCAACCAACCACTCAAACAACCATCTAATCAACAAATCGCACAATGAATCAACCAACCAATGAATCAACCGAACATTAAACTAGCCAACCAACCAATTTACGAACAAACCAACCACCCAGCTAAGCAACCAATCAACCAAAAATTCAAACAAAAACCAACGCAGCCTTATTATCCCCTAAAATACAACACCTTCAACCTCAAACCATGCAAACTTACAACAATTTCCGTGGTTTCCTAGAAGTACTACATCAGGTGTCTCTCTCATGTCCTTTTCAGGACCCATCCCCCGCTGGTCCAAGCCTGACACCCAGCTCGTGCCTGTGGCTCCTAGTAGTTGTCAGCATGCGACAGCGGCCACCCCCCGGGCAACAGCTGTGAGAGGCTGGCTAAACCGGGCATGGGTATCCGATTTGGTGTCAAACCCAGCCTACCCAGCATGTGAAAACAGGATTCGGTAGACTGCGCGGAAGAAATCATTCCTGATTCAACGGGCAAGACGGCGTTTACCTGCAAAGCGTTGTGGAACGTAATGAGCACGGCAAGGCACGTAGAGCGCCCTGGTCATCCACTGCACCTGTATTCGTCGCCAGTCGTCTCGACTTGTCTTGACACTGGACTCAGATGAACTCAGGCGAGAGAGTAAGGTAGACGAATTGCGCAACTCTTCCTCACTTTAATCCAAGTCATCGCGCAAGTCATTCTTCATCCAACGTCATATGAAATGAATGGTCATCATAATTCTTGATGGACAAACAACAAAACAAACACATCAGGTGTGGCCATGTGATTTAGGCTGAGAATCACTGTTGCAATGTGTATGCATTACTTCAAGTAACCAGAGCTGTGAGTAACTACTTTGACCCACTTATTGCTAACTACATTCGCCAAACACATTCTTTTACTTCCGTTTACGTAGTTTACTCTATTGTTTTCCGTTTAAAAAGTTTACTCAGAATAACCGAAACTTAAAACTGTCCTCAGAAATGCATCACCAATCTTAACATATCTAATTAGAAACAAGTCAGTATATTTAGCTCTGGGAGAAAACAAACATGCGTCCCAACGTAGTTTCTTATTTGTGTATGTGATGTGATTGCGCTACAGGATTTTGTAGGCCTGAATGTAAAAGGTGTCGTGGGGAATAGATGCCTCTCACTTTCACGGGCCTGAGCCCTGGTGGCGAATCCGCCTCGACCATTCTCATGATATTATGACTGCAGTTCTTTATCAACACGGCCCACTATTTAACTGTTTGGGTATTTTGAAAACAGCGGGTGCAAGTTGTATTAAAGTCAAGAAATTAAACGAAGAATAATCCAAGAAACCGTAGTGTTTCACAATATGATTCGATTCGATTTCACCATTACCCCTACCCCGTTCATCCTCTAGGAGAAGTTATAGTAGGGTCCATCACCTGTTCAGAATGATAGTCCTGTGACTAGACAGCCACCAAAGCAGCGGAATATGGTCTTACCCTCACAGTCTTATCAATCCGAAGGTGATTGTTGACCGCATGGGGTAATGGACTCTGTGCAATCTATCTTGGTCACTTCATGTGATAAACTGGCTCTTGAAACAGGAATATATCAAACCTGACGTACGGAAGTGAATCATGGACAATTAGCAGACAAATGAGGAGACGCATGGGAGGCGCAGAGATGTGGTTATAGCAGAATGATGTGAACAGCATGGACAGATAAAAGGCGTAGTGAAGACATCTTGACAGAAGTTGACTCACAAAGAGACCAGGTTACGCACATTAGAAGTAGACATTCCGCGTACTTCAGGCGTGTCATGGGAAGAGGACAGCTAGGTACGTTGTGACAATGGACAGGTGAAGGGAAGAGAACGAACGAACGAACTTTATTTCCAAAGGGTCACAAATTGGACATGCAGGCCCGTCTTGCAGTCCCATCTTTCGCACATCAATTACTTATTGTGTATGTTGCATTTACAAAGGACACAACCTTGTTAAATAACTGCCGTGACCATAAACATTTGGAACAATCTGATCTGGAAAATGAAGCGTTACTTTTCGGAGGGACGCTATTTAGTGTTATCCTTTGGATTTCGTGTGATTTCCTATGGATTCCCTGTGAATAGTGTTTTCCAGTGGATTATGTGATGTTATTTTGTGTTCCTTTTATTGGAAGTTTTCAAAAGAAGCCACGGAAGGCAGGTGCTGGATGAAATTTTGAGGGCAGCCGACAGATATTGTGGGTCATGGCCTCGAGCTTCACGATGGCAGGCAGAGGAACTCTTCATAGAGGAAAGCAACGGCAAACTACCTCTTTAAAAGGGCCTAGTATATCATGATTCGCTTAAAGACTGATCATCGCAAGACAAGGACAGAGACGTGAAAAATAGCAACTTGGAACGTTAGGACGTTAAACAACGACGGAACATCAGAGAATATAAAACAAGTAATTGAAAGGGAAAAAAATTAATATTTTAGGTATGTGCGAAACGAGATGGACAGGAGCAGGCATCAAGATAGAGGAAGATTTCAAGATTATTTATTCTGGAGGTGAAGATCGTCATAGAGGAGTGGCAATTATTTTGGACCGGGAAACAGCAAAATCTGTTCAAGGATATAGGGCCGTGTCGGACAGAGTTCTACTAGTTAAATTAAGTGGCAGACCTTTTAGCATAAATATTATTCAAGTATATGCCCCAACAGGAGAATCCAGTGAAGATAGTGTAGAAGAATTTTATAATGACATAGAGTCTGCCTTAAATAAATGTAAAAATTCAGAAATAAACATCATAATAGAAGACTTCAAGGCAAAAGTAGGAAATCAAGGGGATAGATACACAGTAGGAAACTATGGTTTAGGAGAGAGAAATGAAAGAGGATACAGACTCGTAGAGTGGGCAAAAGAACAGGAAATGATTGTAGGAAACACCTAGTTCAAGCAACACCCTAGAAGATTATGGACATGGAGGAGTCCTGATAGCAGGATTAGAAACCAGATTGACTACATTCTGATTAGCAGAAGATTTAGAAACGCATTAACAATAGCAAAAACAGTTCCCAGTGCTGATTGTTATAGTGACCACAGATTACTCACAGGAAAATTGAGGATAAAGTTGAAGAAAGTCAAGTATATAACAGGAAACACTAAATATGATTTGTGTACATTGAGTAATGACAAGGAAATACAAAACAAATTCAACATAGAAGTACAGAACAGATTTGAAATTTTGTCTGATCTAGAGATCCTATTCCAGGATGTTGATGATCAATGGGAAACGTTGAAGAATTCAATTAATGTGGCTGCAGAAACAACTATTACAAAATTAAAGATGGTGGGTCGTAAGAAATGGATGACTGAAGAAATTTTACACCTCATGGAAACAAGAAGACTCAACAAAAATAATTATGTCAAATATGAAGAAATTCACAGACATGTCAGAATATTATGTAAGGAGGCAAAAGACGCATGGCTTGAGGAAAAGTGCTTAGAAATTGAAAACCAACACAACAGTCAAAATACCAAATTAGTGCACAAAAGAATTCAGGAACTTACTAATAAAAGAACAAGTACATCAACAGGGTGTCTAAAAACTAAAGATGGCAAAATCATAATAGAAAAAGATCAGATTCTACATGTGTGGACAGATTATGTGAAACACCTTTATGATGATAACAGAGACGAACAGTATGATATTTGTCACGGAACCGCTGAGAATTCACCTAGCAAACTCCCAAAAAACCAATTCCCCCTTTTCAGTACTAGTAGAACTGCCGATCTAGTCGAAGGGATACAACCGAGGTATTAATGTACCCCACGCAAAGGCGATTGGTGGCCCTTGACTTCTCGACTGTTCGGGTGACGAAAGCTCAACCCAACCATATCCGCTAACGCATGCGCACGAACCGTCTCGGAACAAAGAGAGGCTCAGTTGTGATCCGGCCGTGAAAGCAAGCCGTTGTGTTTGAACGACTGTGTTAATTCGTAAATGGGAGAGAGGAAGCCAGTGTCTTGCTGTTTATCAAGAAAACTGACAGAACGTCCAGTGTTGGGACGGGAGCTCCTCAATTCTGAATACACAGTTTGTCGTAAGGTACGTGAAACATATTTAGATAAATAATGTGTGTCGCTACCGCGTTGAATCGAAGCTGTTCGACCACATGTCCCGCCCGGCGCACAAAGGTCAGGCAGGGGTGAAACTGTGGGCTTGTGTTTTAACTTAACACTGCAGGCGAGTTGAACACGATGGATTGTAGGCCTGTTTTTGCGTTAACATTGTACAAGTACGGGAATGCGTGTTATTGCCGCTACAAATAGTTATAAACATTTCGGACAGGCCCAATAGTGTTAGTAGTCCGAGTTCACTCCTGGGCGGCCTTAGAACTCTAACGTAGTCGACACAAACGGACGTGGGCGAAGGCGTTGTAGAACATAGGTCGAGTGAGGTATCAGGGAACTCGGCCGAACCAGACGAAACCCATGCGATGGTCGCCGGACATGTCGAAGGTCATTCGAAGGACATTGCGGGTGTCTAAGTTCGAATTCTTTGGTGTGGCGACCACTGGCTTTGCTGAGCTTTCTGCTTACTCTTTATGTTATTGGTTGCCGTAACAGAACACCATCTTGATAGGCAGTTGGTTCCCGAGAGGTTGTCACTGGAGAACTGGGGAATGCGACAGAGCTGGTCACAGCCAGCTGAACACCGTTCCAAATGCTCTGACCTTAACTAGGGGAGGAGGGAACGGGATGTTGGACTTCCACTACAGGGGAATTTCCCTGTATAATCTATTACATTCCTGGATCAGAGCTAGAGCTCCGGGAAACCTGTTGTATAGTAGGTAATCATAAAATAGGACCAGGGAGAGGGGGCTACTCCGAGGGAGGGGAATTCGGTGGTCACCGGCTCTCCTTCAGAGCTATTCTGTCTCTAGGTACCTTTAACCTACTAACCTGGTATATTGTGTCCTTAGAAGTCTTTTTAGGGCAGAAGGATTTCGCCGACACCATGACCAGATACACAGCCCTACCTTGGGCGGGTTCGAGACGGAGGACGGTTCAGCCAGCACTTGTTAGGACCCAGACCCAGTTCAGTTTTGGCAGTGGATCCTGGTCTGTGAGGCTGCCGGCCGGGTCATGGCGACACCGGCCTATGCTGAGTACACATAGGTAACGTGTACCTCTGGGGGTAAGTCTGTGTCACGATATTCACACATGGTGTTATCTTTGGCAGGTTCTACTTTCTGAGAGACTTACGTGACGGGGCCAGAGGAAGATGACTTGGTGAAGGCTGCTAAATGGTTGGCTTACCTATGTGACGTGAAGTGAGGCTTCTACACCACACCACGTGCCGGGAAGTCACTGCGCCACAGTCCAGTCCCGTCTAAACCGCTAAATGATCGTCAGTCAGTCCACCAAGTATTATGATGGCTACACACGGGCGAGTATCGTGTCCTCTTGTCTGTGAAGTTTTGACATTATAACCCACTAGCCAAACGGGTAGAGAAGAACTACATTACCCTTTATTTCATGATGGCCTGGCGTTCCGAGAACAGTCTACCATGTTGGAATAGGGACACTTGTTACATTCCTTACCTGGTCACGCGCTACCAGTACTGACTTTGAGTGACAGAGTCAACTTGAACTGTGCCAACTTTCTGTGCATATAGGCCCAGTGATACCCATCCTGCTCCCATTAGAGACCACCATCTGTTCCAGAACTTTGACATTGTTAAATGTGTGTTAACTGTTATGGTGGCTTCTTAGGAAGGTTGTCTAGCACAGGCCTTACCAGTGAAGCTTGAAGGACAGGCCTGCAGAACTTCTACAGGGATGTTAGTCCAGAGACATCACGTACCACCGCAACTTGGAGTCACCACATTGACGTGCTAGTCATTCCAGTTGAGACTACACCTCGGCAGAGACATTCCACGCTACGTGTGCAGATGAGTGACCTCTTTAACCTTGTGGTATCTTACCGAGTGTACAGTGATGAGTGAGACGGCCTGAGGCTAATCCAGATAGCCATTTCTTCTATCGCCTGGCGGTAGCCAATATTCTCTCATGAACATTCCCCTTGTTGATACTCCTCTTGTACATTATATCATCTAGTCATTATGTGTAGACACCAGAGTCGTGTCATCTGTTCTGGATGAGAGGTGAAAAAGGTATTGTCCAGCGGTTGTTAGTGAGAGAGACAGGAATCCAAGGGCTGGTGGGGTCTGTAGACTGAGATTTATGGTATTCCCAGAGTGTATCTATCCCGTTATTAAGATGTAATAGTATGCTTCCCTCACCCCAGGAAATACCACGACATTATTTGGGGGCTCGTCCGGGATATTGATGAGACAGCTCTGGTGATTATGGTTAGGACCTTTCATTCCTAGTATCTCTATTCAGGTCTACATAGGTCTTTGGTCCTGTTTCTTCTCTTGACAAAGACAGATTGACGTGTGGTGTGTTGGGACGTCATATATATTAGATTGGTGTATTGCATATCTATATATTGCGTTATTTACCTATCACTCACACTACTAACATATACTCTCTACGTATGGCATCCACCAAATTAAATATGGAGGAAGTGCGGGCAACCGGCGAAGGAATGGGCTTCACCGCACTGCACTAACAGAGTATATCCAAGGGGTTGAGAGAGACTTCCGTCAGGAAGAGAGAGAGAGAAGACAACAAGAAGTGGAGGATCGAAGGATGGCCTTTGAGTGAAGAAGTTCGAAATCGAACAAACCGCTAAGAAGTTCGACGCCGAACAAGAGGCTCAAAAGCGAGAGCATGAGTACCGTATGCGGGAACTCGAGCTCAGGGCACAATCAAGTAGAGAGACTGAGGGAGCAGTAGGAGGGTCTTCACTCCCTGGTTCACCGACCTTAGGTCGACATGGTTATCATGCCATGAAGTTTCCTCTACCGATTTTTGAGGAAGATAAGGAAAAGATCGACCAGTTCTTACAAAAGTTCGAGGCTATGTCTGTCGCCATGGGTCTCGATCGAGACAAGTGGTGTCTGAAACTGTCCCCAGGGATTGCGCGGAACCGCTTACGAGGTCTACTCGCGTTTACCGGCGGGACACGAGAATAATTATGCCGAACTGAAGGCAGCGCTGTTGAAACGGTTCGAGATGACGTCGCATACTTACCGCAAGAAGTTTCGAGAAGCGAAACGAGAGCCGAGTGAGTTATTTGCTGCGTACGCCGAGCGTCTTAGATCCTACCTCCATAAATGGATGGACTTAGCTCAGTTCGCACACGATTACGACAGTCTCGACGAACTGATGATCGTCGACCAGATGCGGAAGCATATGTCGAAACCGCTCAAAGAGTTCTTGGGAGAACAAGGGGCGGAAAGATTAGAGGTAGTAGCCAAAATGGCCGAACGATTCGTCGAGGTGCATGGTGAAGGTGGGGAAACCCATCCCTCCATGGGTAAAAGTCAGGACAAGACTGACAGAAAGAAACTGAAGAACTCTCATGTCAAGAAGGTAGAACCTTATGAGAAATCCTCTGACCAGAGTCCGGAGAAGTCGAAAGATGGGAGCAGGAAGCCACATAACTCTCCACCGAAACGGAAATGGAGTGAGAAGTGGTGTTCGATTTGCCAGTCACCCTCGCACAATACAAGGGACTGCAGATCGAAGGCTAAGAGCTCACACTTTGCGGCCTGCCTAGTGGCTCCAAAGGCTGTTGCCACAGAAAAGGTCGAGGTCGGCGAAGAGACTCTGGATCAAGAGAGGCCACCTGTGGTCGAACTGATAGAAGTCAACGGCCAGCAGGTTGAGTGTCTCTATGACACTGGCCTAGACGGGGAAGCCGTCATTGCCGCCAGTCTAGTGAGACCAGACCAACTCACTGGGGAAAGCATCGAGATACAGCCGGCTATGAAGAGTGCGGTAGCCATGACGTTACCAATCGCTAACGTAGAGATTAGGTCGAGATACGTCACGGGCATCATCCCCGCCGCGGTATTACTCGATCCCCTATATCCCGTGATTCTGGGGAGTAAATATGTATTTCTAGGGGTGCCGAAGAAGCCAATCCACCTAGGTGACATACATACCTGCGCCCACACGGGGAAAGACGAGGCAAACACAACCAGCTCGAAAACCCAGCTAGGGGGTTTGCGTACGGCCCAGAGCGCAGACGCGACACTACGTCCGTGCTACAAGAAGCTGCAAGAAAAGTGCTGACCCACCGCAACGGGGCCAGTACTATCTGAGAATCGGCTGCTCTACCGGAGAGCCGGAAGGGGAGATGAACTGCACGGGCAGTTGGTGGTCCCGACGGACTACCGTATCCCAATTCTTCAGAGGGGACACACCATATCGGGTAGTAACCTATCCGGGAATGGACATATGGGTGTCAGAGCGACGCTGCAGCGAATTTCCGGTCATTATTACTGGCCACGAATGACTGGCGATGTACGCCGGTTAGTAAAGTCATGCCCAGAATGCCAGAAGGCTACCCCCACAGATCGGACTAAGACTAGATTAGGTCTTAAGGTGGGAGATAGAGTATTATTGTGGGGTCCTAGCAGGACCAATATGCTCGAGGTAGGATGGCAAGGACCTTATCCCGGGGTCAGGGTAGTGTCCAAGACCAACTACGAGATCCGGATCGGGGGAATTTTGAGAATTTTCCCTGCAAATCTCCTGCGAAGAAACGAGGAGAGGTCCGGTGACAAATCTCTGCACCTGTCGGCGATGTCAGTCACTAGTACCCAAGTTCGGAAGGGGTGGGTAACGTCGGATGCGTCGCGAGATACCCTGGACTCCGACCGACGATCGACTGACTGGCCCCGCTATCAAAAGAGATGGCCAGGGAACCCCGAGTCCAGAGGGTTCTGGGAAGACTATACCGTCCATCGAGGACGATACCGCAAATCCCGAGACATATATGTAGGGAGACATCGCGGTAGTGACGACACTGGTACCGCCGGGAAGGGAAGATCCGTCGGTATTGCACCCCGTTGCGTACGCGAGTCGGATGGTCGTCCGGCCGAACGTAATGACTCGACGGGCAAGCGCGGTTGTCGATCACTGATATGAGACGGGCTGTCCAAGTTACTGCCCAAATAGATGGGGAGGTTGTACCTTTGAGGACACTGGCAGACCATCAACCAAAGATGGGCTTGGCCACCTCCTGTAAGCTCAACGCACGCTTGATGCGGTGGTCGTTGATGCTTCAGCCCTACACTTTTACGGTGTAATACATTCCCGGGAAGGAGAATGTTGGAGCTGACTTTCTGTCTAGGCATCCAGTTCCAGAGGCAGAGGATGAGTTTGCTAGGAGTGAACATCCAGCTGGAGACAGTCGACGCGGTCAACTCTCTTAAGAGGGGGCCTATGTCACGGAACCGCTGAGAATTCACCTAGCAAACTCCCAAAAAACCAATTCCCCCTTTTCAGTACTAGTAGAACTGCCGATCTAGTCGAAGGGATACAACCGAGGTATTAATGTACCCCACGCAAAGGCGATTGGTGGCCCTTGACTTCTCGACTGTTCGGGTGACGAAAGCTCAACCCAACCATATCCGCTAACGCATGCGCACGAACCGTCTCGGAACAAAGAGAGGCTCAGTTGTGATCCGGCCGTGAAAGCAAGCCGTTGTGTTTGAACGACTGTGTTAATTCGTAAATGGGAGAGAGGAAGCCAGTGTCTTGCTGTTTATCAAAGAAAACTGACAGAACGTCCAGTGTTGGGACGGGAGCTCCTCAATTCTGAATACACAGTTTGTCGTAAGGTACGTGAAACATATTTAGATAAATAATGTGTGTCGCTACCGCGTTGAATCGAAGCTGTTCGACCACATGTCCCGCCCGGCGCACAAAGGTCAGGCAGGGGTGAAACTGTGGGCTTGTGTTTTAACTTAACACTGCAGGCGAGTTGAACACGATGGATTGTAGGCCTGTTTTTGCGTTAACATTGTACAAGTACGGGAATGCGTGTTATTGCCGCTACAAATAGTTATAAACATTTCGGACAGGCCCAATAGTGTTAGTAGTCCGAGTTCACTCCTGGGCGGCCTTAGAACTCTAACGTAGTCGACACAAACGGACGTGGGCGAAGGCGTTGTAGAACATAGGTCGAGTGAGGTATCAGGGAACTCGGCCGAACCAGACGAAACCCATGCGATGGTCGCCGGACATGTCGAAGGTCATTCGAAGGACATTGCGGGTGTCTAAGTTCGAATTCTTTGGTGTGGCGACCACTGGCTTTGCTGAGCTTTCTGCTTACTCTTTATGTTATTGGTTGCCGTAACAGAACACCATCTTGATAGGCAGTTGGTTCCCGAGAGGTTGTCACTGGAGAAACTGGGGAATGCGACAGAGCTGGTCACAGCCAGCTGAACACCGTTCCAAATGCTCTGACCTTAACTAGGGGAGGAGGGAACGGGATGTGGACTTCCACTACAGGGGAATTTCCCTGTATAATCTATTACATTCCTGGATCAGAGCTAGAGCTCCGGGAAACCTGTTGTATAGTAGGTAATCATAAAATAGGACCAGGGAGAGGGGGCTACCTCCGAGGGAGGGGAATTCGGTGGTCACCGGCTCTCCTTCAGAGCTATTCTGTCTCTAGGTACCTTTAACCTACTAACCTGGTATATTGTGTCCTTAGAAGTCTTTTTAGGGCAGAAGGATTTCGCCGACACCATGACCAGATACACAGCCCTACCTTGGGCGGGTTCGAGACGGAGGACGGTTCAGCCAGCACTTGTTAGGACCCAGACCCAGTTCAGTTTTGGCAGTGGATCCTGGTCTGTGAGGCTGCCGGCCGGGTCATGGCGACACCGGCCTATGCTGAGTACACATAGGTAACGTGTACCTCTGGGGGTAAGTCTGTGTCACGATATTCACACATGGTGTTATCTTTGGCAGGTTCTACTTTCTGAGAGACTTACGTGACGGGGCCAGAGGAAGATGACTTGGTGAAGGCTGCTAAATGGTTGGCTTACCTATGTGACGTGAAGTGAGGCTTCTACACCACACCACGTGCCGGGAAGTCACTGCGCCACAGTCCAGTCCCGTCTAAACCGCTAAATGATCGTCAGTCAGTCCACCAAGTATTATGATGGCTACACACGGGCGAGTATCGTGTCCTCTTGTCTGTGAAGTTTTGACATTATAACCCACTAGCCAAACGGGTAGAGAAGAACTACATTACCCTTTATTTCATGATGGCCTGGCGTTCCGAGAACAGTCTACCATGTTGGAATAGGGACACTTGTTACATTCCTTACCTGGTCACGCGCTACCAGTACTGACTTTGAGTGACAGAGTCAACTTGAACTGTGCCAACTTTCTGTGCATATAGGCCCAGTGATACCCATCCTGCTCCCATTAGAGACCACCATCTGTTCCAGAACTTTGACATTGTTAAATGTGTGTTAACTGTTATGGTGGCTTCTTAGGAAGGTTGTCTAGCACAGGCCTTACCAGTGAAGCTTGAAGGACAGGCCTGCAGAACTTCTACAGGGATGTTAGTCCAGAGACATCACGTACCACCGCAACTTGGAGTCACCACATTGACGTGCTAGTCATTCCAGTTGAGACTACACCTCGGCAGAGACATTCCACGCTACGTGTGCAGATGAGTGACCTCTTTAACCTTGTGGTATCTTACCGAGTGTACAGTGATGAGTGAGACGGCCTGAGGCTAATCCAGATAGCCATTTCTTCTATCGCCTGGCGGTAGCCAATATTCTCTCATGAACATTCCCCTTGTTGATACTCCTCTTGTACATTATATCATCTAGTCATTATGTGTAGACACCAGAGTCGTGTCATCTGTTCTGGATGAGAGGTGAAAAAGGTATTGTCCAGCGGTTGTTAGTGAGAGAGACAGGAATCCAAGGGCTGGTGGGGTCTGTAGACTGAGATTTATGGTATTCCCAGAGTGTATCTATCCCGTTATTAAGATGTAATAGTATGCTTCCCTCACCCCAGGAAATACCACGACAATATTAGATTTAATAATGAAGGACCGCCAAGTTTGGAGATGGAGGTTCGAAATGTTCTTAAGCATATGAAAGCTGGCAAGGCCCCCGGTGCAGATAACATCACAACAGAAATGATTAAAGCTTTAGAAGAATTTGGACTAGAGCAAGTCACCAGACTGCTGAACACATTATATGATACTGGAGATATACCTCCTGAATTATGTAACTCTGTATTTATTGCAATCCCAAAGAATTCAGGAACCTTGGAATGTGATCAACATAGAACAATTAGTATCATGAGTCACATCACAAAGATTTTGCTAAGAATGATCATGCAAAGAGTGAGGAAGAAGATACAACCTGAAATAGGGGAAGAACAATGTGGGTTTGTAGAAGGAAAGGGTACAGTAAATGCTGTGTATATGCTGCGAACAGTTATTGAACGTGCTATAGAAGTAAACAAGGATATACATCTTTGCTTTATTGACTATACAAAGGCTTTTGATAGAGTTAGACATGTCAACATGGTGGATATGCTTGCAGATCTACAAATTGATGGGAAAGACATTAGACTTATAAAAAACATATATTGGAAACAACAAGCTGCCATAAGGATTGATAATGAAGTGGGACAGTATCAGCCAATTAAGAGAGGTGTTAGGCAGGGATGTGTGATGTCTCCAGATCTTTTTTCCCTATACAGTGAAAATATTTTCAGAAATGTAGAGGATATAAATGGAATTAGCATTGGAGGACGAAACATCAATAACATTAGATATGCAGATGATACAGTATTAATTGCAGACAATGCGCAGGACCTGCAACAATTAGTAGATGCGGTTGTTGTACACGTGGGCAAATGGGGTTAGAATTAAATTGTAAAAAGACTCAGGTTATGGTCGTCACTAGGAAGGAAGAAGTACCACAATGTAATATACAAGTAAATGGAAATATTCTTCAACAAGTGAATCGGTACAATTATCTTGGAACAGTCATAACATCTGATGGGAGATGCCTTGAAGAGATTAGAACAAGAATCGCCATGGCGAAAGTAGCCTTTAGCAAGATGAAAAACATTCTGACCAATAAAAATATGTCAATTGAAACGAGAAAAATGGTGTTGAGGGGATACATAGAGCCTGTTCTTTTGTAAGGATGTGAAACTTGGACAATGAGCAGTCAAGCTGAAAAGCATCTGATGGCTGCAGAAATGTGGTTTCTGAGGAAAATGAAAGAATACCATGGACAGACAGAAAAACCAATGACCAAGTACTACAGGAGACAAATGAACATCGTAAACTGATTAGAGAAATTAGACGTAGACAGTCAAAATGTTTTGGTCATGTTATGAGAAGAAATGGATTGGAGAACTTAGTGACAACTGGCAAGATCGAAGGGAACAGACCAAGAGGAAGACCGAGAGGAAAATACCTGGATGGCTTGGCCACATGGCATGGACGAGACAGGAACACTGAGCTGATCCACGACACTGGTGATCGAGTGAAATGGCGAGTCATGACCGCCCACGCTTTCCGGCATGGCACATGATTGATTGATTGATTGACCATAAACAATTCATACTACGTATGATGAGACAGCCAGGCACGCGGGCAGGCACGCATGCACGCACGCACGCACGCACTTAAACACACCTGCATACAGACATAAACAGACACTCACATGTATTATCACATACATAGATGCCTACATTGATACAAATATACATATTTACACAATCTTTCACAGTTATGCACCAACTAAATAATTCACAAATACACACTCCACCGCATGCACTCCCATCCATTCACAATCACACTCTAACAAACATTTAGTCATCCATACATTATCTCTCTCTTCGGCTCTCTCTCTCTCTCTCTCTCTCTCTCTCTCTCTCTCTCTCTCTCTCTCTCTCTCTCTCTCTCTCTCTCTCTCTCTCTCTCTCTCTCTCTCTCTCTCTCTCTATCTCTCATTCACGAGGATCACGGGAAGTTCGAGAGAGACGATATCGGACATTTTGACTGTTGGCATATAGGAACATCGGTATCATAAATGATTGACAGTAAGCGAGACAGGAGGCTGTGGGAAGACATCACAACCAACGTCTCACGACATGGACTTTTGTCCATGTAGGTCGCTGCGAGCACGAACAGTTTGTATTGCTTCTGTAGTTCTGTTCCATGTTCTCTGAGAGTATGTCAGTGTAACAGCGTAAATCTGGCACGACCTGTCCCCACGTCTAGAGCTGTACTGGGTATATGGTGCCAGCCCCTGTATATAGACCAACTGGCAATGGGTGGGTGGTACGGCCAATACCATACCGGCTGTGTTTACTGCCAAGAACAGTTTCTGGTACACATTTAGGCTGGGTCGACATGGAAGAGAGATTAGAATACAGGATGATGGGGTCGGCCGGCAAGAGTGCTATTCACTGAGCCACCCCGACTAAGAAGAATGTACTTCCTTATAAATGGAATCGTTATAGCAGTATAAGTATGCTTGCATTGTTGTTTCAATTTCTATTGGGAGAAACATAAGAATGTAAATTACGCCATTCAGAACAGGCCTGCTAGACAATATCTTACAACAAAGAAAGCAAATATACAACAGTAAGTCAGGTATGTTGTGTTTCTAGATATAAGTGCAGGAGACATAAATTCAATAATGTGACAGTATTAACCTGGATGTGTTGATAACATTGAGTGTCTTGATTCCTTCGTGTATTCTATGATGTTCTACTTTATCCGTGTATCTTCTATAGGAACAATAGTATGAATACAAATAGTGGAACTGTGGTAAAGTTGTGGACATGTAAACAGTATGAAATAACACAAAGTAATGCGGCAGAATGCAAATACAGACATCATAGGACGTTGCGGCGACTAGCCTTCATCGGCAAATACGTACACAACACAACATATAAACACATGAAAGATACTACAATGACTACATTAAGTCATTAAAATCTGTTACTTATCTGAGAATGCCAGGCTGTGAAACTAACGTGGGTCATGACGTTGATTCTCTTATATAGACATCCGTGGGAGTCGGTGGTGTTTTGGGCACAGGGGTACGGGATAGGAACGGTTCAGTGAAGATTCCAGGTAAATGCGTGGATGTGCAGAAAGGTAACCTAGAAGCAATGGAGATATGTTGGTGGGGCGAGAGTAAAAACTATGAAGGAGTGTCCCGGTGGATGTCCGTACAATGCATGAGTGTGTGCCAGTAAAGAGATGGCCACAGTAGGCGAATATCAAAGAGCACCGAAGTGTGCACTTGCGTATGATTGTGACAACAACGAAACACATTCTTTGTACTCCTTTAAGTGGGTACTAATGGAATACTAAAGTCCGAGTGGAGTGATGAGTGTGAGCGAGCGCGCGCGCACACAGACACACACACACACACACACACACACACTTCAGACGACCATGATTGGTGGGCAGTGACCTGAACATCCGAAACCACTGGTGATTTTATCTGTTTAATTTGGTAGAGACCGGCCTTGGGGTGTTGTTTCGAAAGTCCTGCAGGTGTACTGCAGGTAGAAAATTACCTTCTTTCCTATGCCCAGGACATCATGTTTAATCAATTTATAGTCTTCAACTAGCAGTTGTTGATATCATTACACCTGCAGTTCTTCGTATAGTTCATGCTGTATGGCATTGATGATCATGTCTGTCCCCATACCTCGGTCTCGTATGCAGCCAGTCATTTGTGACATAATGTGAAACTGTCCAGTATCGTCTCTTTTGTTCTTCCCCTGCTCATGTTCCCCTCCAGACGTACCCATTGGGACGACATACTCAAGTTGTCCCCTTCTCATAACATCCCCAAATAACACATCTCCACTTAGAACAAGAAAGAAAATCATGAAGTAGCTGCAATCAGACAAATTAATCCGTTTCTTTCTGTTACATACAGTCATCCATGAGCCAATAAACCATTATCTTAAATTTATGACAAGCACAATTGTTCCTGAACGAATAAATCAATTCCTGACATTTCCGATACATGCAGTCACATTTGATTCAATACATCATTACCTCACGTACCTCACACGTGTTAAACATGATGTTATCAGCTTGTCTCCGGACGTCATCTTTCCGTCCACATTACACGTGTCTTGTCGGCGTCCAGTCCTGCCACAGAGCGTGTCCAGATGTCACGAGACAGAAATAATGACGTACTTTACACATGTGTCTCCTCAACAGAATCACCAAGAGAAATGCAGCGTCTGTGTGTCCTGGTGACGATGGGTGCCTGTCTTGTCGCGTCTGCCCCTGAAGATGTTGCTGTGGCAGTTCAGAGAGGATCGATCCATGCATCTCTCACCAGCAGCGAACTAACAAAGTAAGTACAGTTGAAATAAGTTTGACATCATAGCATGGACGAACACTGGCATCGGAAGTAAATGGCAACACAAGAGTCAGACTGCTATAGACCTACATGATCACTAGCTCCACACGGCATGGACTTTTAGAAGAAGAATTAGAATGCATTGATCTTACTGCCACAATTCCAATTCCAATTTTCGAGAAAACAAAATTTCAAATTCGGTCTCGTTCAACCTACCTCTTCAGCTGTGGTTATTGTTGAGGTCCGTGGTGTTTGTGGGTTCATTCACCCTAATTCTTGTCTTGTGCGCTCTTTCGAGTGAGTCCTATCTCGGACTGCTTATGTTGGTTTGTGTTTGTGACGTCAGCTGGGGGGATGGTGGCGTCTGTCCTTTGTTCCTGTCTCTGGTGGTTTATTTTCTTAGCGAAGACTGGTAGTTCGTCTGGCTTGACTGGTTGCAGTCCGTAACAGGACTTTTTATTTGGTATTTTTGCCTCCTTTCTTGTGTATTTTTTGTAGGAGCTCTTTGATGTTTTCATTCTCCTCCTTCTTGCGTCTGTTTTCAATTTCGAGAAAGAGTTGATGTTCCCTTTCGCAGTCTTCCTCCATGAGCTTTCACGGGATGATCTCTCCGTCCTCTTTATAGTAATTTAAGCCGCTCTCACAGTTACAGTGTGTATCTGGGTATTTTACCGGTTCCCTGAGCTTCCTGGGCTTTTTCTGTTCTCTTTCTTCCCAGCGCCTTTTGAATTCCTGGCGCCTGCGTTCCTCCAGTCTTGCACGTTCTTGTAGCTCCTTCAAGGTAGACCACCGAGACCTCTTTGAGTCGACCTCAGGGTGCTCATCTGGGTTTTCTTCGGATGTCTGGCGATACAGGTTAAGAAAAATAGTCTGCGAGAACATGAAGCTTACTGCCAAACCAAAAGTCCTTGTTCATCAAGCCTGTGTCCTTAGTACTCTTCTTTATGGCAGTGAAACCTGGACAACTTACTCACACCAAGAGAAACGTTTAAACAGCTTTAAAATGCAGTGCCTGCGAAGAATTCTTGGTATTTAGTGGCAAGACAAAATCACAAATACTGAAGTATTTGAACGATCAGGTTGTGTGACGGTTTATTCCATGCTCAGTCTTCGTAGACTTAGATGGATAGGACATGTTAGGAGGATGGATGATGGTAGAATACCAAGGACATCTTTTTTGGTGAATTACAGATGGGTAAGAGATCTCAGAAGTCGGCCTCTACTACGATACAAAGATGTGTGTAAGCGGGACATGACTGATACAGGCATTGATAAGGCACATTGGGAGCAAGTCGCCGCTGAACGTGTTGCATGGAGGGCAAACATTTGCAATGGAATAAAGACAAACGAGGAAATTATTGCAGATAAGTCACACACCGAGCGTGTGAGACGTAAGATGGTGCATTATGGTGGAAATAACCACGTGTTCACATACACCCACTGTGAACGGACATTTACAGCGCGAATAGGCCTTATCAGTCACATTCACTACCGCCATGGTTAAAAGTTATTATGCCTTTTTGAAGCACAAACTATCGTCTGTCAAGACGGCAAGGTGCCAATGAATATATATATATATATATATATATATATATATATATATATATATATATATATATATATATATATATATATATATATATATATATATATATATATATATATATAAAAGGCGATGTATGTATGTAGGGATGTATTTGATGCGTTCGATAACGGTCCATCCGATGGAGATGAAAGTTTCTACA
>JACEFZ010021855.1:92500-286752 GCA_014155875.1 Cepaea nemoralis
ATTTCCGAACCCCCTAGACAACCAGACCTGGAGAGGGAGCAAGGACCGCTGTATCACGAGAATAAACTAGAAGAAGATGAAATTCAATAAAAACACACAATTAGATGGGATACATCCTTGTACTCTCAACCCATATAAGAGAGTTAAAATTAATAAACGCTTATATTTTTACAACACTGTCTGATGCTCTACGCTACTTGAAGTGGCTCACAGTTTATTAAGAAGCTCACGACTTGCTTTGGTGTTTTATGATTGATTCTCTGTTTGTAAATATGCATCGTTCTCATACATTAATGGCAGAATTGCTTCTATATGTACACACACACACACACACACACACACACACGCACACACACACGCACACACACACACACGTACACTCTTGCTCCCCCACAGACGATATATATATATATATATATATATATATATATATATATTGAGAGAGAGAGAGAGAGAGAGTAAGAGAGAGAGAGAGAGAGAGAGAGAGAGAGAGAGAGAGAGAGAGAGATGCACCCCTCTCCTTTACTTCTCCAAGATCAGAAAACAGCTGGGTCTATCATATAGGTACCCTGCCACGGGGATGGAAGCTCACATCTGTGGAGCGACATAATTGAATGTAACCATATCTGGACTTATTATAGCACATACAGACCTGGGAAGATTGACCCTAGATTGTGGTGTTTTCTTGATGCGTTTTGCTGATTTCATTTGCAAGAAGAGAGAACATCAAAAATGATGGAATCAGGACTAAAGTAGGGGTTATACCAGCGCTAGATTTTATTAGAAGGCATCATGTTAAACGCTTTGGCCACGTAACTAGTTTACAAACTAACAGTACATACCACAAGAAGAAATGTTGCAAGACCAAATGGAATCACAAGAAGAAGCCGACCACACAAGCGATGGACAGAGAGAATAGCAGAGTCTATGGGAATCTTCATGTATGAAGACCATAAATGGGTCTCTCTCTCTCTCTCTCTCACTCTCTCTCTCTCCTCTCCCCCCCCCCTCTCTCTCTCTCTCTCTCTCTCTCTCTGATGTGTGAATGAAATAATGTATGAAAGAGAGTGATAGAAGGGCAGAATGTTAGACGGGCCTGCGTGCCCAATTCTTAACCCTTTGAAAATAAAGTTTGTTCGTTCGTTCGTTCTCTCACTCTCTCTCTCCCTCTCTTTCTCTCTCTCTCTCTCTCTCTTTCTCTCTCTCTCTCTCTCTCTCTCTCTCTCTCTCTCTCTCTCTCTCTCTCTCTCTGTTTGCCCTTCACCTCAACACTTAAAGATACAAGAGGAACATTACGAGGTGAGATAAGATGAGGAAGGAAGATACATTAGTTCAAAATGTTTTAAATGACACACAACAAACTTTTGTTTAGTGGAGTTCGAGTGCAACGAGGTAGAAAAGTGGCTGTGGGAAGTAAAATGGTGTCTTCTGTGGGAGCTTCCTGGTGTCACTAATGGGCAACAACTCATTTAAATCATGCTTCTTTTCCTTATAACTTCCCTTTTCTTAGCCACCTCAAAGAAAACCCTCTATGACAGTGTTTCCCAACCTTTTTTGTGCCGTGCCCCACTTACGCTTTCTAAAATTCATATTGCCTCCCTCCCCCGCCCCACGCCCCCCCCCCCTCAACATATACATTATTTTTAATATTCAAAAATTGAAATGTTCACTAAAGAAACTTTGAATGATAGGTTTTAGGAAGAAATCACTAGGTAATTATTGAGCAAACACAGTAAGTACATTTTCAAAACATATAATGGAGAACTGAAATTCAAGTACAAAATAATTTTAATGAAAGATTTTTCTATATTATTTTAATTATTAGTAATTATTTATTATTTAAATTTAGTGAGATCCTTGCGCTTGATGCTTGCTGCAAAGAGATCTTATGTCAGGTTCTAATTTAGTTAACTTCAGTCTCAAGTCTCCCCGTTTTGTTATATTCAGCCGATGTCTTCCATTTTCGAATTGCCCCCCTTAACTGTCGAATTGCCCCCCTGTGGGGCGTGGGCCCCACGTTGGGAAACACTGCTCTATGATTTCGTTCCAGTATTTTTCTTGTAATAAAATCTTTTTTGAAACAGAGGATCATGTTGCTGTTGCTGTTGTTGGTGGCGATGTTGTTGTTGGTGGTGCTGATTTGTTGTTGGTAATGTTGATGTTGTAGTTAGTGCTGATGTTGTTGTCGGTGGTGTTGATGTTGTTGTAGTTGGTGTTGATGTTGTTGTAGTTGGTGTTGATGTTGTTGTAGTTAGTGCTGATGTTGTTGTCGGTGGTGTTGATGTTGTTGTAGTTAGTGCTGATGTTGTTGTCTTTTGTGTTGTTGTTGTTGTTGTTGTTGGTGCTGATAGTTTTCGTGGTGCTGGTGTTGGTGGTTCAGATGTTGATGTTGGTGTTGATATTTTTGGCGGTGCTTATGTTGTTGGTGTAGATTTAGATGTTGTTGGTGGTTCTGATGTTGTTGTTAGTGTTTCTGATGTTGTTTGTTGTGCTGTTGTTGTCGTTGGTGCTGTTAGTATTGTTGTTGGTGTTGTTTTTGGTTATGGTGTTGTTGTTTATGCTGATATTGTTGGTGGTGTTGTCGTTGGTGGTGGTGGTGTTGTTGGTTATGATGCCGGTGTTGTTATTGGTGGTGGTGGCGCTATTGTTGATGGTTGTGCTGATGTTGTTCTTACTAGTGCTTTTGTTGCTATTTTAAGTGCTGTTGTTGTAGTGATGGTGGCGCTATTGTTGTTATTTGTGGTGGTTTTGCTGTATTGGGGCTCGTGTTGTGGCTATTACAGTATCCCTAAAAGTACAATTTCTATTTCTCTGCAGATATGATAGTAGCTGATATTATGGCCCTTGCTCACATTGATTGTCAAATGAATATAAATTTTCTTTAGATCTTCTTCTTCGTCAGCGTTCCGAGCCATTGAGGTTCTTTGCTGCAGATATAAGCCGTCTCCATTCGTCTCTCTGGATGACCTTCTCTTGCCAGTCGCTGTTTCCAAGTGCTTGTAGGACTTTCTTGAGATGTCTTGATTAATTGTATATTACTAGGGAAATGGGTCGCAGATGTGTTTCCAAGGCACCAGGGCCAGGTTCTATACTGGCCAAGACCTACTAACACGTCCTGGCCGTGTGTCCTGGGCAACAGGTCCCTTCGGCGTCCTGGCTAACGTAGTAGGATCGATGATTCTCCCGAAGCCGGAGAGTGTCTGCTTGCAGGGCTAGGAAGCACCAGTCTGCACACCAATAAGCCAGACATGGGACAACGGATACTCACGCAAATCTCAGTCCGGTATGACATCACACTGATGTTGGACAAGAGGATGTCTTCATCCGACATACAGGACTTCAAGCTGGAGTTCACAGCCAGCGAAAACAAGCAAGCAAGCAAGCGAGCATTGGGGAAAATATGAGATATTTTCATCAGTGTGGTATCACGGGAAAATGATGAGATGTCTTGATTTGTGTGGTTTCGATTTCTCTAGTTTGAAATTGTATTTTAATTTATGCCATAACTACACACTACAGATTCATAACCGGGATATTTAATTATGATAACCTGGATTGACCTGACACTCAACTCGATCCAATCTGAAATTAGTATCAAGACTATACTAGGAAGTAAAGAGTTCCAGCTTGACATTTTAAAAATTGCACAACTCATTAAGTCATCGATTCCTAGAATCATCGATTCCTAGAGGAATATCACTACTGTCCACAAGCTATAAGATACTATCCGCAGTATTACTAAATAGACTAAAACCATATTCAGAAGACATATTAGGTGACTACCAGGCGGGTTTTAGACAAAACAGATCAACAATAGATCAGATATTTATCTTACGACAAATAGCCGAGAAAAATTGGGAATATAAAAGAGATCTCCATAACATTTTTGTGGATTTTAAAAAGGCTTATGATAGTGTCCATAGGAATAGTCTATGGAATGCTATGCAGGAATTTGGAATACCAAGGAAGTTAATCAACATGACCAGACTTTGCATGGAAGACACTTATAATATAGTAACATACAAAGGCAGGAAATCAGACCCTTTCCAAATAACATCTGGCTTGAAAAAGGTTAATGCACTATCGCCGCTACTCTTCAATCTGGCTCTAGAGAAAGTTGTAAGGAAGGTAACATCCAGACTGCTTGGTTATGTAGATGATATAGATATTATAGGGGAAAATGAACAAAAGACATTGGAAATATTGACTAACTTAAAGGAAAAAGCCCAACAGATCAACCAGGATAAGACAGAATATATGGTAATTTCAAGAGAAGGAATGGCTAAAAACTCTGGCCACATACAAATCGATAATATGACCATTAAAAGGACGGAAACATACGAATACCTGGGTACAATCTTCAAATGCTCCATCATCTTAAGGGAAGAAATACAAACTAGAATCAATTCTGGAAATAAGATATACTATGCACTACACCATCTACTAAAATCAAATGCGCTATCTCGTAACACCAAAATCACAATATACAAAACACTGATCAGACCAGTTGTGCTGTATGGCTCTGAAACGTTGAGTACAACGAAAGGAGACGAAGCCTTGTTACAAACCTTTGAGAACAAAGTTTTAAGACTCATCTTTGGACCCATTAGGGATACACAAAGTGGAGAGTGGAAAAGAAGAAGTAACAAAGACATTTATGATCTGTTTAAGTCCCCGCTAATCACTGGTATCATGAAGGCTAATAGATTACAATGGCTGGGGCATATAGAAAGAATGGAAGATAATAGGGAAACAAAACTCGCTTACACTCAGGAAATAAATGACCGTAGACCCCGAGGTAGACCAAGAAGACGGTGGAGAGATAATATATATACAGACCTACAAGCACTTGGAATCAACGACTAGCAAGAGAAGGTCAACCAGAGAGACGAATGGAGACGGATTGTATCTGCAGCAAAGAAACTCAATGGCTCGGAACGCTGAAGACGAGGAAGACAACTCCTTAAGTGTGGATTGTTGTTAATAGAAAAATGAGCCAAGCAACATGTACCAAGTGCTTTACAATGTCACGGAAAACGCATCTTGCTTTTTGTATTCTTATGTTAACATCATTATCTGCCGGGAGTCTCCGTGGCGAAGTAGTCAAGCCGTCTGACTGGGCTCCGAAGGTTGTGTGTTCGATTCCGTGCCGGGTCCTTCGGTTCACAAGTGCATTTTCGGAGACTCCTGAGGGTCGTCGCTGGAGCTATGGAGTTCGTGTTTTGTGTGACGTTTTTCGCACTGCGGATAGAGACTGGGCGATATGGGGTAAAACCCGGTGCAATGACTTTTTTTATCATTATCTGCTCTCCCACACTGTCTATATAGCTAATTAAACTAGTGCATGTTTCCTTTAGACTCTTGAATTGAAGTTTCAACTGGGCATATCGGGTTATCATTTCCTTGCATTATTTATAAATGTACATCATAGCGTAGAAATCATACACACGAGATGAAATTATCTATCTCCTACGTGAAAAATGGAGCGGTTTCAACAGAACACAACCGCCCGCATCTTGAAACCGGCAGGGGTGTGCTTCGACGAACATGAAACAGGGCGCCAGGACCAGTGGTATAAGGTATGACGACATCAGTATGTGTACCGACAACAGCTAGAGGAACTAGCAGACATGTACAATAACAGTATAGGGAGTGCTAGCATCTAGGAGGAGTGGTTACACTGCTATCTGGCTCCCTTGCCGAACCCTGGCAAAGACTACACCACAGAGTAATTTTTGTGTGTGTGCATATCCTTTACAGGACATCGCTGTCAACACCAGCATCTTTCAGCTGTACGTTGATTTCTTGGCAAGATTACGCTCAGTAGTTTGCCATTGCTTTCTGAGCGGCCGGCTCACATACCCCGTAAGTTACCGATGCGATCTAGAGAGGCAAGGTTGCTCCCCACCTACCCTTAGAGGGTACCGTCCACACAGAGAAACCTGGACCAACGCAGACGTTTTTACCCATACTCTCTATGAAGGTTTCCACTCAGGCATTGAAACATGTGCAGCGGCGATAGATCTTTTATTTTTTAATGTTGCAGCTTCTTGAACCCAAGATAAGTCCATTCCTCCCTTGGCGGATCGCTGCAGCCCTCTTCCAAAGGAAAGTAGTTTTTAGATGTGGCAGTTGGACTTCGGAACCAACAACAATATATGCTGGCCTACCACAGGGATCATTATCTCCGGTGGTGTTCAACGCCTACACTGTGAGAATTATCAGCGAGCTGATCACTGGACCGGGAAAGACATTGTCATATGCCAACTATGTGTTAGTGTATTGACATGGTAAGGATAGAGATCGGGTTGCTGTGGAACTACAAACAGAACTAAATCACGTTAGCACTTGGTGTGTGGAATAGTTAGTTAGTCGACAGATCATCCTCATTGCACATCGAACCATTCAGTCCATAAGTGCTCGGATCCCCTCCTCAGCAAATCCCGCAGGGTGTAGCGGCTAACGACACCAGTTCTGTGATGGTTTATTAATCTTCTTTGGCTTCCTGCGTAGTATTCTTGCTTGGCCACATCTCTTTTAATATGCTGTTCAAAGAACCGTGTCATTGCTGCCTTCGTTGAGTTGACCATTGCCCCATATTCCACACACCAAGAGATGGGGTGGATCCGAAGAGAGTGGTTGCTGTCTCTGGAGTGGTCTCGGCTGACAAAGATTAGTTTCATTTTCGTGCCAGGGCATGCGGGTGTACGAGGAAATGAGCGGGCTGACAAGCTTGCAGGTGAGGCTACTGTGGAGGGCGGACGCGCCATGGACCAGGCCGACATCCTGAATGCTCTACGAGAAGTGGTTCTCAACCGGTGGGGAATTCCCCCCCCCCCACCCCAGGGGGGAATTTTAGGGTTTCCAGGGGAGGGAGGGGGGGGGGATGAAGATCATTTCAAGATCGCGTTAATACAAGAACGGATTACTTGATATTGTTTTTCCCTTCATACTTTACAGTTAAGTACGTCTCATCCTTCTAATATTCATTTTATAAAGTCAGTAGACCCGCAAATCATGTTTTATGTGGATGTCTAGACTTGTTTTAGTATTTGCTATTAAATTTACCTTACATTTTTACGTATACTGTATAGGGGTGGGAGGATATTTAGATAGAAAATATGAAAAGGGGGGGGGGGGATGACGTTCTGAAAATATGGTGAAGGCGGACAAGGGCCAAAACAGGTTGAGAACCACTGCTCTAGGAGAAGTAAGTCATTTACGAGAAACAAGTGATGACTGTGAATCTACAACCATGGTCAGGGTGCGAGAACAGCAAATGAAAAGCGGTGTGGCCAAACAAGAACACTACGCAGGAAGCCAAAGAAGATTGATAAACCAACACAGATCTGGTGTCGTTAGCCGCTACACGCTGCGGGATTTGCTGGGGAGGGGATCCGAGCACTTATGGACTGAATGGTTCGATGTGCAGTGAGGATGATCTGTCGACTAACTAACTAACTAACTAACTAACTAACTAACTAACTAACTAAACTAACTAACTAACTAACTAACTAACTAATTAACTAACTAACTAATTAACTAACTAACTAACTAACCAACTAACTATCCATCTAACTAACTAACTAACTAATTAGCTAACTAACTAATTAGCTAACTAACTAACTAACTAATTATCTAACTAACTAACTAACCCAACTAACTAACTAACCCATCTAACTAACTAACTAACTAATTAGCTAACTAACTAATTAGCTAACTAGCTAACTAACTAACTAACTAACTAACTATCTAACTAACTATCTAACTAATTATCTAACTAACTAACTAACCCAACTAACTAACTAACCCATCTAACTAACTAACTAACTAACTAACTAACTAACTAACTAATTAGCTATCTAACTAATTAGCTAACTAACTAACTAACTAACTAATTAACTAGCTAACTAACCAACTAACTATCCATCTAACTAACTAACTAACTAACTAACTAGCTAACTAACTAACTAACTAACTAGCTAACTAACTAACTAACTAACTAACTAACTAACTAACTAGCTAACTAACTAACTAACTAGCTAACTCTTTATATGTGACTTTCCGCTATGCATTTTAAACCTAATAGGTGTTACGTTCTGTCCAATATTTTAGGAAAAAAAATACTAATTAACATTCATGTATGTTTATGTTATTGTAGTGATGTAATTAAAGCTATTGAGGAATCTGTGCACGCCTGACGTCGCATGGGTCATATGGTAATTAAAAGGTGAAGGGCAGTTTTACATGCGCTAAATCGCAATCTATAAACCATCAGACATAAAGTGCATATTTAGTTACGTAACATACATTGCTTGATTGCACATACAGTTAAAATTTAATCTGAACAGTTGGCAGCGACTGCACTAGCCAGACGGCCTAAATACCTTAGGATTACAACCCCACTGCCATACACCGCAATTATTGGCAGTAAATGACAGTGACAGCAAATATAGGTAGCACACATGGTTATATAGTCCATTTAATTAGATAGCACACATAGTAATATTTTTTTTTTAAATTTGCATATCCTTTACAGGACATCGCTGTCAACAGCAGCATCTTTCAGCAGTATGTTGATTTCTTGGCAAGATTACGCTCAGTAGTTTGCCATTGCTTTCTGAGCGGCCGACTCAATTATCCCGCAAGTCACCAGCGGGGGACGAACCGCTCCCAGTTCTCGCCCGCTACGAGACTCTGCGTGATAAACGGGATTACGGAGAAAGTGGTGTAACCCCTCGGCCAGAGAGACCGGCACATAGTTATATCTTTTTGTTTTTGTTGCGTATCCCTTACGGGACGTTGCAGTCAACACCAGCATTTTCAGCTGCTGTTGATGTACTAGGCAAGTGTTACGTTCAGTAGTTTGCCATTGCTTTCTAAACGACCGGCCCCTATACCTTTTTCGAAAAAAACCAGCACCGCGGTGTTTCGAACCCGGGTATACGGGTTCACAAACCGCGTTCGCAAGCCCTTAGCCACAGAGACCGGATACATAGGTATATAGACCATTTAATTAGATAGCTGCCATGTGTCAAAGGGAACTAATAGAATATAACATGGAAAACCACAGTTGTCTAACCCTCAGGCAGTGAAAACAAGGGGAGTAATAAAGATTAGAAGGGCAACACCAAGTTGTCTAACCCTGAGGCACTTACCAGAGTTCGCATATCCTTTACAGGACATCGCTGTCAACATCAGCATCTTTCAGCTGATTGTTGATCTCTTTGGCAAGATTACGCTCAGTAGTTTGCCATTGCTTACTGAGCGGCTGTCTCATTATCCCGCAAGTCACGAGCGCGGGTAGAACCGTAACCAGTTCTCGCGCGCTGCGAGAGCCTGCGTGGATAAACGAGGCACTTACAGCAAAGAAATTAATAAAAGTTCAGACAGGCCAACCGAGTTATCCATCCCTGAGGCACTTAGGGCAAATAAGCGCTAATCAACTCGAGGACCAGCGTGGACACCTCAGCTATAGTATGTCCACATTTGTTTGCCGCAATATAAACATCAATATCTCAGTAACCAACTGAGGGAAAATTATGAAATTTAGTATATAACCTTATCATTATGTCCACCGAACAAAAACATTTTTGTTCTGGAGATTTTACAGCAGATTTCAAAGTTTGTTTATATGAGATATATAATTTACGGGTCTGACATGAAATTTATAATTTTAAATGTATTACAGCGTAGCCAGACAATCAGGGCTCAATTTTGAATATTGTACTGTTTTCACAGGATTGGCGCTTTGCCAACCCCCCGCGTTGTTCAAACTAAGACTGTTCAGAGGTGTCTCAAAATGTGGGTTATTTCATGAAACCTGATTAATATGTTGTTATTTTTTAAAAATCTTATCACTTGTCGCTAACATTGAAATGTGTGAATATTTTTCAATGGGCTTTAATGCGAAATTGTACACTTCAAAGAATCGCTATGAAGTTGTACACATATTTTTGTCAAGAAGCTGATCGCAAGAAACTGTTTTATACTATTACAAATTCCGAAAAAAGAACAATGCATGCATTGGGCTTGAGTAAACGGGCATTTTGTCAAAGGGTGCAAGAATCTGGAATTAAACCACCACGCAATAACCAAACGGTAGGTAGAAAGATTATTGTAGACAGTTTTGACAAAGATGTCATAAGGCGAGCTATTATAAAAATGCTTTAAAAAGTCGCTTGATATACGACAGGGTCGACTTCATTGCACCGGGTTCTATCCCATATGGTTCGGTCTCATTCCGCAGCGCGGAAAGCATCGCACAAAGCACGAACTCCGCAGCTCTAGCGACGACCCACAGAAGTCTCCGAAAAATTTAACTCGTGAACTGGAATCGAACCCACGACGTTTGGAGCCCGAGTCAAAAGGCTTGACCACTTTGCCACAGAGACTCCTAAAATTATAAAAAAATTTGATTTTATATCCAGGATTATCCAGGATTATAAAAATGCTGGATGCAAAAGAAACAGTGACTGTAAGAAAACTTAGGGTTTGGTTCAGAAAGAACAATAACATAGAGCTATCCAAAACAACTTTGTGGTAAATTATAAGGACATTATCTTCACTATTTGAAAGTACAAGGGCGATAGAAATAATCTTTGCGAGCAACCGCATTTAGGAGCCATAAGAAGCAGATACCTACGTGAAATAAGGGAAATGCGCAAAGAAAATTTTGGCATAGTGTGTTTGGATGAAATGTGGATCAATGCGCACCACACAAGTGATAAGGAATGGCAACCAGTGGATGGACAGATAAAGCGATATGTGCCCAGTAGTATAGGACAGCTTTTGGTCATGGCCCATGCAGGTAATACGCATAATGGCTTGCAACAGAATGCTGGGCTCGTGTTCGTATCAAAGCATACAGACAATAGGGATTATCATAATAAGATTAATGGTAATGTATTTAGAGATTGGCTCGAGAATACTATATAATAATATATGTCTGTCTGTCTGTCTGTCTGTCACGAAGACTCACAGCGGGTCTGTCACCCATGTGTACGTGTGAACAAACTAAGTCTCACAGCGGGTCTGTCACCCATGTGTTCGTGTGAACAAACTACACAGACATATGAACAGATCCTTAAAAATTGAAACATGGTGACTAAATTGCGGTATCATTTCTGGTTACTCCATACGCACATTAACGCACACCTATTTGGAAGCTTTCACGAGCTCAATATAAAAAGCTAAATGCATCCAAGTAACATGAATACTTGTGTACAATTATTAACCAGCAGCTGAAGAAACAAGAAGGAAATGAAAAATAAGGTAAGAAATATATTCCTTCTACTTTCCTGTCAATTTACACATTATTTACCCCATACCTCTGTACACTCTCTGTCTTTACTAATATTACACATTGCACCCCTCTCGGGAATCTCCGTGGTGAAGTGGTCAATCCGTCTGACTCGGGCTCCGAGGATTGTATGTTCGATTCCTTCATTTCACGAGTGCATTTTTTCGGAGACTCCAGAGGGTCGTCGCTGGAGATACGGAGTTCGTGCTTTGTGCCACGATTTCCGCCCTGCGGAAAGAGACTGAGCCATATGGGATAAAAACCCGGTGCAATGCTACTTTAAGCTACTTTTTTATTGCACCCACTCCCATACGAACCTGGCTACGCTTTGTACTTGTGTCTTTACCAGAAATAACGTGGTTTACTGTAAGACTAGTTTGTTATCGTGAATTCACTACATTTTCCCCAAAACATCAAAGAAATGTTGCCGCTTTCAATGATTTAAGTTGCTTTTGGATCTATCAAAGACATATTCCTTGGGTGGGGGTAAATATAAGACGGCTGGAAAAATGTCATAACGATGCAACAGACAGTTTTAAAAATAATTGATCGTGAATGAAGGCAAACAAATGTGGACATACAATAAGTGGAAACTCACGGGGAAAAAGTGTGACCACGGATAACTGAGAGGCCCAAAAGAGTTGGGAGATCACTCGGGACTCGGGTTGCAGGCTGTCAACATCGGTTGGGAAAGTTAGCGATATCGGTAATTTCTTGACTGGAACGGAGAAAGAATAAGAACGATATTTGACTATGCTAAATGCTGAAAATGAAGCGGTTAGACAACATGTGATCTTCTTGTTGGCGTCTACGAGAAGCTATTAGTATGGGCGAGTCGCCAGTGTGCTCGCTAAGTGTGTGTTATCATATTTCATAGCCATATTTGAGGTGGGACATTGTGTCGCAGAAGGATATTCTCTGAGTAACTGTAAATTGCACTCTTTTGTAAATGTATTGCGACAATGTTTAGAGGAACCTGGACAGAAGAACGCACGTCATTGTTGACGAGACAAGGGTCATCCCCGACCGATAAACACCGTGTAGGAACTGAGTGAGCGGTACATTGAATAAAGCAAGATCTCTGCCAGCGGGTTGCGGGAACGGTTGGGTGCACTCATTTAATAAAGTCATCATCAACCTGACACGGTGTCTGGTGTCCTTTGTTCCTAATCAAGCAAGATTGTGCTGCAGTACCAGTTACGTGTCATTGCATAATTGCCATACCACAATAGGTACGTGGCAATAGCACATATAGATATATAGTCCATTTAATTACATAACACACATAGTTATATAATCTATTTAATTACATAACACACATAGTTATATAGTCCATTTAATTACATAATACACATAGTTATATAGTCTATTTTATTACATAACACACATAGTTATATAGTCCATTTAATTACATAACACACATAGATATATAGTCCATTTAATTACATAACACACATAGATATATAGTCCATTTAATTACATAACACACATAGTTATATAGTCCATTTAATTACATAGTACACATAGATATATAATCCATTTAATTACATAACACACATAGTTATATAGTCTATTTTATTACAAAACACACATAGTTATATAGTCCATTTAATTACACAGCACACATAGTTACATAGTCCATTTAATTACATAGCACACAAATCATCTTTACCAAACACATACATGGATAGGTCATATATGGAGAGACCATGAAAATAATGTAACACCGGGCGCTGGGTATGTCATATATTGAGCTACCATGAAAACAATACAACTATAAAGTTCTTTGCCAGGAAATCATTAGACAGGTAAGACGGAAGAAGACCTAAACGGACATTTAGAGGAGATTTGAGACAGAACTGAATGAGATGTGGAGGACATGGACGAAGGTGTATAATATAGCATACCTTAGGGCGGCTTGGGGTGAGTTGGTTGAAGATCTTTTCCTCAGCGGGAGGAAAAATGGCAAATGGAGAATAGAAGAAGAATATAAATAATATAAAGATGTCATGTCAATAATATGTACAAAGCAACAAACACCTAAGTTATGATGCTAGCAAGATATGCATAGTAAGCAATATATATAGTATGTTATATGTATATCTACATAGATAAGTAGTAAAAAAGACTATCAGTGCCTTGATGATCACATAGTATATGTTGCTGGTCCTACTTTGATTAGACCAAACAGAACTGGAAGGTGTTGTAGTCAGTATAATGTGGACGGCATTCACATGGTAGAACATTTCTGATACTCACCTGATGGTGCCTGGTCCTGAAAGATCAGGTCAGTTAAAACAATAAGATTTGATGGAGATTCGAACACGTGACCATGGCGCCCTCATGCAACCACGGCACTACCACAATTCCCAAACACGTATATAAACAATTCTTGTATGAATTATAAAGAAGTGAAACATTTGATTAAACTAGGTATCATATTTAAAGCAGTCCTTCAAGTGGCGTACTTTTCATTGACCTATGATCCACTTCGAGTAGCCTGAGGCATTCAAAGAGTTAAAGCTGTACATTTCATTGTGGCCCGACATCATATGGATTCATGGCATTTTCAGTTTTGTCATGTAGATGAGAGTACACGGTATTGTCCTCTACCTGAATGCTTTCACAGACTTCTTGCTGCGGTTCTTGCTTATCTTTCTCAACCTCACAATTCAGCGGTTCTTGTTCCCTGCTAAGGGGTGGACGGTGTTGGGTTTGAGAACTGAAGGGAACTTTTCTGAAGCTAATGTCTACCTTGGGATACTTGCAGCCCAGATATGATGCCGTAAATCGCTTAGAGGTCTTAACGTCTCTCTTTCTTGTATTACGAACACAAATTCCGATAATCACAGTGATAATAATGAAGACGACGATACTGCTCACCACTACACAGATGATGATTGTTGTTGTGTGTGTCATGTTCTGTGACCCAGACAGTGATTTCACAGAGCACAATTCAGCGTTGGCTTCATTTTCATAAATCGTAACGTTTGTATCACTGTCATCCCACATTACGTCAACACAGCTTACATCGCAAGTGACAGTATCATGCAAGCTAAACGAATTACTCTTACGCTGAACATCTACTCTTTGTTGTAGGCTCTGATTAGATCTAGTACAGTTTGCATAAGCTGCATACAAAGTACACATGTACACAGATATGTATTCTGTACTCATGTTATTTCGAGTAACCACCAGTTGTGATGAATTTATATTCCGATCATATGCATGAAATACGCATCCTTGGCTATCACCTTTGCACAGACACATGTGTAACCTGTAAGAATAAACGAAAACAACTTTAATACATAATATATACAGTTATACATTAAGCGAGCGTGATAATTCTTTATGAACAAACACACCAATCTCACAAATTACACTCCCATAGCGGTCAGTTGGATTAGATACATCGTTCTTCATTCGGTGGGTGGTTGCACATGGCCGTTCTTCTTGGTGGAGCGATTTGTTTGGTTATTTCTGGTAACGACTTTAGCCTCTAAAATATATTTAATTCGCCGGTCCCCAACATCGTTCAATTGGATTGAAAAGTTGACTTCTCCTTAACTTGGGGATGTAAATTACAAGTACCCCAGTCGTCGGAGTGGGTTCGCCTAATGACGAGAGACGCTGGTAACAGGGACAGCGTATTTACCCACACACATTAGTCCAGTGTACTGAAGTAGTAGACAGTCTGTGGACTACACTTGAGTTGACAGCGAGAGTATACAAATAAACAGAAAAATATATGTTTGTATAAAACACCAGAGGTGATATAATGTAGAGTGGGGGGTACGGGGTGTCAGGCATTGGTAGCACCTTTGGTAAGGATGGCTCTCATGTCCTTTCAGGACACATCCCCCACTGGTCCGAGTCTGACACCCAGCTCGTGCCTGTGGCTCCTAGTAGCTGTCAGCATGCGACAGCGGCCACCCCCCGGGCAACAGCTGTGAGAGGCTGGCTAAACCAGGCGTGGGTAGCCGATTTGGTGTCAAACCAAGAGTTAAACTAGGGTATGCCTACCCAGCATGTGAAGACATGATTCGGCAGACTGCGCGGAAGAAATCATTCCTGATTCAACGGGCAAGACGGCGTTTACCTGCAAAGCGTTGTGGAACGTAATGAGCACAGCAAGGCACGTAGAGCGCCCTGGTCATCCACTGCACCTGTATTCGTCTCCAATCGTCTCGACTTGTCTTGCCACTGGACTCAGATGGACTCAGGCGAGAGAGTGAGGTCGACGAATTGCGCAACTCTTCCTCACTTTAATCCAAGTCATCGCGCAAGTCATTCTTCATCCAACGTCACATATCAACATGATCTCCTGATTACGAACACAATTTTCCGTCTCCCCATGAGAAATAGGACATCGTGGATGCACCCTCGCTCGAAACACTGGCACCTCATTGACTATGTCATCGTCAGGAGGAGTGACAGACAAGACGTTCGAGTGACAAAATCCATGTGTGGTGCCGAATGTTGGACAGACCATCGTCTCATTGTCTCGAAAATGAACATCCACATCAGGCCACCACGGCGTCCTCAAGGGGCGAAAATGCAAACAAAGCTAAATGTTACCCGCCTAATCAGCAAGAAAATGCAGCAGTCGTTTGAAAATATGCTGGAAGACCGCCTCAAGCCCATTGCTGAAGCTAAACAGGATACAGAAACAGAATGGAGAGCCCTAAAGGACACAATTTACAACACTGCTATGGAAATCCTGGGTCCAGCCCCCCGAAAGCATAAAGACTGGTTTGATGAAAATTCCGAAGACATCAACCAATTGCTGGCCGAGAAACATCTTCTCCTCAAGGCACATTTGAATGACCCAAAGTCAACATAAAAAAAAGATGCTTTCAAGAACATTCAGAGAGTAGTGCATCAGAAACTTCGGCACATGCGGGACTCCTGGCTGAGCAGCAAAGCTGATGAAATTCAGGGCTTTGCTGACAGACACGATATGAAAAACTTCTACGACTCACTGAAAGCGGTCTATGGTCCTTCATCACCAGGCATAGTTCCCCTCCTCAGTGCAGATGGGGGAACATTGGTCACCGATTAGAAAGAAATCCTCCAACGCTGGGCAGAGCATTTCAGCAAAATCTTAAATGCAACTTCATTCTTCGATGATGAAACCATCAACTGCCTTCCTCAAGTTCCCACCAATGAGACTCTTGATGACCTGCCAACCATAGTGGAAATAAACAAAGCCATCCAGCAACTCTCCAGCTGCAAGGCACCTGGTCCTGACTCCATCCCAGCAGAGATATACAAGGCAAGTGGGCCGGTCCTAACAGAGCAGCTTCACCAAGTCTTCACAAACATATGGATGAACGAGACCATGCCACAAGATTTTAAGGACGCGTCAATAGTCCACCTTTACAAACGTAAAGGAAACCGCCAATCCTGTGACAACCACCGAGGCATCTCCTTGCTTTCAATTGCAGGGAAGATACTCGCCAGAATTCTTCTCAATCGCCTCACAGCCCATCTCAATCAAGGTCTTCTTCCTGAGAGTCAATGTGGCTTCAGAAAAGAACGTGGAACTGTTGACATGATTATCGCTGCAAGGCAGCTGCAAGAGAAATGTCAGGAACAGAACTGCGAAATGTTCTCCACTTTCAATGACCTTACCAAGGCTTTTGATACAGTCAGCAGAGAAGGACTGTGGAAGATTATGGCAAAATATGGCTGTCCACGAAAGTTTGTCCAAATAGTGCGGCTATTTCATGACGGCATGCAGGCAAGAGTACAGGAAAATGGTGAACTGTCTGAACCCTTTCCTGTCACCAATGGAGTGAAGCAAGGATGTGTCCTGGCACCAACACTGTTCAGCCTCATGTTTTCAGCCATGTTGATGAATGCCTTCGAGAACGACGACATTGGAATAGACATCAACTACCGTATGGATGGAAAGTTATTCAATCTCAGAAGGCTGAAAGCTAAAACCAAAATTAACAGCGGCACCGTCAGAGAGCTCCTGTTTGCTGATGATTGCGCTCTATACGCCAACTCAGAGGCGGACATGCAACATAATGTTTCAGCTTTCTCACATGCCTGTGCCAACTTTGGGCTCAATGTCAACTTGGAGAAGACTGTAGTTATGTACCAGCCAGCTCCAGGGAATAATCACACTGTGCCGAATATCAAAGTGAATGATCATAGACTAAGTGTTGTGGACAAATTCACCTATCTTGGCAGCACCGTGTCACAAGCTGCCACAATTGATGATGAAGTGAATGCAAGAATCTCCAAGGCCAGTGCGCCTTTGGCAGACTGTACAAGAATGTATGGGACAGAACTGGAATAAGCCTGCAAACAAAGCTAAAAGTCTACAAAGCAGTTGTATTATCCACACTGCTATATGCTTGTGAAACCTGGACTGTTTATCAGCGACACGCTAGGAAATTAAACCACTTCCACACAGTCTGCCTAAGGAAGCTACTGAAGATTAAATGGCAAGACAAGATTCCAGACACTGAAGTCCTAGAAAGAGCATCCATGCCCAGTATCCACACTCTACTGATGAAGAATCAGATTCGTTGGGCTGGTCACTTGACTCGCATGCCAGATCACAGGCTCCCTAAACGAATTTTTTACAGCGAACTGCGTTGTGGTAAACGCTCCCAAGGTGGCCAGAGGAAACGTTTTAAAGACACTCTGAAAATTTCACTGAATGCTTTTGGAATTCATCATGACACCTGGGAGACTGCAGCCAGAGACCGAAATTCGTGGCGTGCATCATTACGCAAGGGTGCAGTCATATGTGAGGCAACCAGGACTGCAAGAGCTGTGAAGAAAAGGACAGGACAGAAAAACCACTGCAGGAAATCCTCCTCCAGAAACGTCAAGCATTCTTTGTCCACATTGTCAAAGAACATTTCGAGCCAAAATAGGCCTTATCAGCCATCTTAGAACCCACGGCTCCACACCTTCAACCCCACTGGATGGAATGAATGGTCATCATCATTCTTGATGGACAAACAACAATGTAGAGTAGGGCCCTCTTCTTGTTGTTAACACGACGTCTTACTGTCCAGTTCTATTAGCTATATACAACAAATCTGCATGTTGTTAACATGTTGTATTACTGTCCAATTCTATTAGCTACAGACAACAAATCTACATGTTCAGTTCCCTTAAAGAACGGCGCTAGCATACGATTCTGTTGACACCCCCACCCCACCTCAAGGCAAAGGCAGCTTTTCACAAGATAAAGGATACTCTCTGTTATTTATTTTATTTTCAATCGAGATGAGGAAAACAGTTCTTAAGAGCTATATTCAGCCAAACCAAATGTAAGGAACGTCAAAATTGTATGGGCACGTTATGAGAAGACATAAACTACAGAACTTGGTGACATCTGGCAAGATTGAAGGGAAAAGAACAAGATGAAGGCAAACAAGAGGAAGGCAGGGAAGTAAATCCCTAGATAGCCTTGCTACATGGCATGGTCGAGACAGAAACACGAAGCTGATCCACGACTCTGGTGATCGTGTGAGATGGCGAAACATGACCACCCAAACTTATCGGCATGGCACATGATGATGAATGTACGGAGGCCAAGTATGGGCAATTAGCAGTCAGGTTAGGAACTGTGTGGAAACTGTGGCTGTGTGGTTTCATAGAAGAATGATGACAACAGAGTGGGTGAATAGAAAGATAAAATAAGATATCTTGATAGAAATCAACTTGCAAAGAGAACTAACTGGCTGCTCCCATAAGAAGAAGACAGAAAAAGCCAATCGACATTCTTCTAGTATTTCGTGCAAACAATAAGGCTGAAGTATCAGCACCATATACCCAAATACACTTCATGGCCTGAAAGAGGGTTCTTAAATTATTTTAACTTTACTTATTTAACCTTTACTTATTTTAACTTTACTTATTGTAACTTTACTTACTTTGTTAATTCGCTGCTGGTAAGATTTAACTGGATCGCTCCTCTCTGAACTGTCACAGCAAGATCGTCAGGGGCAGACGCGACAAGACAGGCTCCCATCGTCACCAGGACACACAGACGCTGCATTTCTGTTGGTGATTCTGTGGAAGAGACACGTGTGTAGAGTACAATGCCATTCTGGCTGTCTCACAACATCTGGACACACGCTGTGACAGGGCTGGACGTTAGCAGGGAACTTGGGAAATGTGAAGGACACTTTTACAGGTCTAAATGGGTATTGTGTTTATTTTGTTAGTCCCGTCTTTACAGGTTTAAACATTAGGTTTACAGGAAGGCGCATCGTCTTCATTGCACTGGGTTTCATCCTATAAGGATCGGTCGTGGTCATCGGAGCGGGTTGTGGAGACCGTTGAACAGTCCAAGGTTTTCGTAGATCCAGCAAAGACCACCATGGGTAGAGGAAGTCAATATAAAAGTCGCTTAAAAGTCGACAAGGTCGACTTTATTGCACCGGCTTTTATCCCATATGGCTCAGTTTCTTTCCGCAGCGAACTGTCGAAAGCTTCGCACAAAGCACGAACTCAGTAGCTCCAGCGACAACCCCCAGGAGTCTCAGAAGAAAATGCCCTCGTAAACCGAAGGATGCGGCCCTGAATCGAACCCACAACCTTCGGACATCTTGACCACTTCGAGTCAGACATCTTGACCACTTCGCCACGGGGACTGAGATTCCCGGAAGTAAATATGTTCTCATGAGCCATGCACCGGGGTTCGAAAACAAACCCATTACATTCGGAGTGCGACGAGGTGTTTGACCACATTGCCATGGAGACAAGAGCACAGAAGCATCCGTGCAGCGGGTGGAAGAGATGATTAGAGGTAACGGGCGAGCAACGATAGACTCTGTAGCATCTGCAATAGGGTGCTCACGTGGTTCAGCATACAGCATAAGTCATGATCGATTGAAATTTAAGAAAGTGTGATTAAGGTGGGTATCCAGACAACTGAAGGAGGAACACAAAATGAACAGATTTCGGCTGTCCTTGCATCATCTCTGTCGATACGGAGATGAAGGAGAAGACATGCTGAACAGGATTGTTACTGGGGTCGAATTATAGGTGCATCACTATCAGCCCGAATCAAAGCGTGCTTCAATGCAATGGAAACATCCTTCCTCGCCTTGTGTCCAAAAATTCAAGGTTACACCATCAGTAGGAAAGGTTATGTTAACAGTGTTCTGGGATTGTCAAACGTGCTTTTAACCAATTTCAAGAAGAAAGGTGACAATGTCACAATCGTTCACTGTGAAGTTCTAACGGTGCTTCTTGGTGCAATTTGAAGAAAACGTCCAGGACTTCTGACTAGAGGAGTGTTGCTTCTTCATGACATTGCCAGACCACATAAGGTTCGATTAACTCAGGAGAAAATTAACCAACTAAGGTGGGAAGTTCTGGAACATCCACCTTACAGCCTCCGACTTAGTCCCTTAGTCTTAGTGATGTGATTATCTACACGGATGGTTCGGTGTCAAGAGGTGAGAGAAGTGGCTGGGGGTTCATAGCCAAAGCTAATGGTCGATGTTTGGGGCAGGAGAGCCTGGCATATGATACCACAACATCCAGCTTAAGAATGGAAGTGAAGGCAGCCACTGCGGCTCTCCGCTGGATGGAGAATATGACACATCGTGATTGTAACTGACTCAGAAAGCATGCTGACGAGGGTGAGGACAGGCAGACTTCGTGCGGAGTGGCTTGCTTCGCTTCGGAGGTCACAGGTGACAAGCATCGCCTGGATCTTTTCTCCGGGGCATGCTGGTGTGCTGGGAAATGAACAGGCGGACAGATTGGCTGGCTCTGCAGAACTTGGTGGAGTATTGATACATGACAAGGCAGACGTGGTTGAGGCCTTGTGGGAGCACGTGCACACCTCGGAGGAGCAAATGGATTACCATGGTCTGGCAAGAATGAGACAACGAGGAGTGACGAAGGGATCTGGCCGATGCTCAACGCTCAGGGGATAGGCGAGACGGACTTATAATCAGATTGCTACTGGTACTATTAGTGTTGGAACTCTTCACTGGCTGCTGAGGATGGGGACGGAGCACTTATGGGAATGCCCCGAATGCTGTGATGTAGATTCCTAAATCAATCAATCAATCAATCAATCACTTAGCTCCTAGCGATTTCCACCTTTTTGGCCCTTGGCGGGAGACATTTCGCGAATGACGCAGAAGTTAAATGTTGGAGTGAAAACGTCGTTTAGAACACAGAGCACTCAGTTCTATGCAGCCGATTTGGGAGGACTGATAAAACGATGGAATAAGTACATAAATGTTGGTGGAAATTATCTTGAGAAATAAAGGGACAATGTATGTATGGAAATAAACTTGTTTCAAGTTGTTATTATATTTAGTTATTTTTCTACTGCCATTTGTGACCTACTTATTGACTTCCATTCGTGCTAAGTCGCTGTTCCGAGCACTTATGGACTGAATGGTTCGATGTGCAATGAGGTTGATCTGTCGACTAACTACACCATTCGTAGAAGCAGGGCTGTCTAGTTGGTCGCACGCCTTAGGAGACATACTTTCAGAGTGGAGTTATCATTACCTAACGGCGAAATGTTCCAGTCGTAATATGATTACTTCTATAGCGTTGATTGTTTGTATTGCCAAACGGTCTCTAATTACTTATTGTCACAATTCTATTAGTGCAGATTAACACCAGTAATGTACTTGTTATGCTATTTCGACGGACTAAATGTGTTCTTCAGAAATAAATAGTCTTCTGTCTTACGTAAACAACTGAATATAGATCATGTTGTTTATAATACACCATGAAAACCCTTAAATTATAAATAGCCGATTGTAATTCCCAATGTTACATTATGTTTACCTGTCACACTTTAAAGAAGATTAAATTGCCTATTAGGGTTAATTTTCCCTCGAGTTTACTGCATGTCATAAATAGAAGATAAACAAAGTGATGAACTAACCCGAATGGAATGGTAGAAGTCTTCTACAACTGCAATATTACAGAATCAGACAGCGATTTTAAGGCAGTGGAGTACTAGAAAATACCAGAAAGCGTCGACCTATTATCCCTGTACCAAAAGGCCACTAATTAGGTCATGGTTGAAGTTAGCATCAGTCTTTGAAAACCGTTTCATCGTGTTTGATCGCCTTATTCCAGGTTTCCTCGGACACTTGTTGCACCCTTTCTTCGAATCTGTATATGGCGCCAGATTTGCAGATTTCAAAACTAAGTCTCACTGAGTTCGAATCCTTTTGGCGCATATTATAGCAGGCGGGTTTCACGCTGATTCATGTAGTTTATTGAATATGTGGTACTTCAGCCTGCTGTGTCCTATGTGGAGTCCTAAGATTAATTCATACCATCTACTTACTGGAAACCATCTCCATGGCGAAGGAGTTACGGACTCAGTGCGCAATCTCGCAAACCCGCGTTCAAAATACAGTTGCGGGAAATAGGCAGCAGGCCGCACATCGTTGGTTTTTTACGAAATGGTATGGGTGCCGGTCGTTCAGAAAACAATGGCAAATAACTGACCATAAACTTACCAAGAGATCACAACAGCAAACAATGCTGGTGTTGACTGCAACGTCATGTAACGGATATGCAACTAACTTTTTACCTTACTGGAAACCGTAGTGGGGTAAATCCGCATCCTGCGGTAAGGGAGTGGGGGGGGGGGGGTGGACTTGCAAACGTTATAATTGAGCTGAGCGCCCAGGTCCTCCCAGCCTAAACTTATCTACTTACCTGTTTTCGTCCGGGGTGGCTTTGATGAAAAACAACACAAGCTTATAACGCACGGACACTCTACAACACAAATGCTTGCACCAAATGTCTCATAGAAGCACAGTTGTGTAGTTGGTCGCACCTCCAAGTAGACTTATTCCTTCAAAGAGGAGCTGTCAACATATGTCGGCGGAATTTTCTAGTTGTAATTTGATCACTACAATAGATTTCAGTGATTGTATTCTCTAGCGTGTTTCTAATTACTTCTTTTCGCTACCCCGATGTGTCTAGATTAACACCAGTAATCGGACATCTCATCTTATTTCAACGGTTTAAATATGTTCTTCACAATTAATATTTACCTATATTACGTAAGCATCTTAATATAGATCAGAAACCTAGCACTGACAAAGCATGCGTACAGGTCGCTAACAGGTAATTTCTATTTCTTAGAATAACTTCACACTGAGTCAGGCAGATCCAGTCGTCCCTTTCGGGAAAATCTCTTCTCTCTCTCTCTCTCTCTCTCTCTCTCTCTCTCTCTCTCTCTCTCTCTCTCTCTCTCTCTCTCTCTCTCTCTCTCTCTCTCGCTATTGTCGAAAAACATTGGAGAGAAGGTGTCTTCTGGTATACCTCAGACTACCCCTGGTCTCTGGTCTCTACAGATGTGGATAGATACAGTTCAAATCTTCTGATGGTTCCTGTTACTAACTTGTTTCCTCTTGTCACTTGTTATTAATGGTGGGACCGTAAATTTCTATATGATGTGCTTTATTGCCTTCATTTTACCTGTGTCGTTTTATTTGGTTGCACATTTCAACATTGCCGTTAGATACCACACTATTACATACAATGTTTGGGTGAGCAGTACTATGCACATATATTTATATGATTACATATTAATCTATGTATATGTTTCCTAGGAAGCCTTTAGCAAGATGAAAAACATATTGACCAATAAAAAGATGTCAATTGAAACGAGAAAAAGAGTGTTGAGATGCTACATTGAACCTGTACTTTTATATGGATGTGAAGCGTGGACAATGAGCAGTCAGGCTGAAAAACATCTGATGGCTGTAGAGATGTGGTTTCTGAGGAAAATGCAAAGAATACCATGGACAGCCAGACAGACCAATGAACAAGTCCTTCAAGAAACAAATGAAGATCGTAAATTGATTAGAGAAATTAGACGTAGACAGTCAAAATTTTTTGGGCATGTTATGAGAAGAAATGGATTGGAGAACTTGGTGACAACTGGTAAGATCGAGGGGAACAGACCAAGGGGAAGACCTAGAAGCAAGTACCTGGATGGCTTGGCCTTGTGGCATGGTCGAGACAGAAACACGGAGCTGAACCACGACTCTGGTGATCGAGTGAGATGGCAGAACATGACCGCCCACGCTTACCGGCATGGCACATGATGGATGGATGGATATGTTTCCTAAGCGTCAATCGCTGGGCTTTTCATTATTCACGCGTGCAAAAGTTGTATTAATCATGAATGTAGAATGCCAACGCTGATTCTTAGTGTTTATTAACATATTGTTAAGAATATCAGTATAATACATTTATTATATTCAGTCTCTCTCATACACACACTCATTATTCACAACATAATAATTAGCATATTTAACTGTAGTGTACCGTATATAATGGTAATTACCTAAGTATGTCCAATGTTCCTCATGTTGGTTGGTGTTATACACACACTCATTAGCCACAACCCAACGACCAAAATATTTCACTGTAGTTCAATTTATATAAGTATGTCCAATGTTTCTCGTGTTGTTGCTACTACTCTTGGCTCTTCTTTATGTTCCCCTCTTAATTATAATTCTTGTCACATAATGTTTCATATGTTTCTACTAAGTTAAATATATGTTTAAAAAAACAAAATCTGTTTATCACAGATATTTTCACAAATGTTTCTGTGGATGAATAAGGTGTGCCAGCTTGTTGCTTGAGCGGATGGCAGCCTCAAAAGAAGGTCTACTATCGTATTGTCTTTGCCGCTGATGATAAAGCTGTAGTTTTGGAGCAGTAGTGCCCACATGGCGATAATGTTGTTTTTCAGTTTTCCATCACGAAGGATCAATAGTGGTTTGTTGCCATTTTCTATGGTGAACTGGAGTCCCAAGTAGGTATTTGCTTTACTTGGTTACCGCAAAAACGACCGCTAGGCATTCCAATTCTGGCGCCGACGAGTATCTGTGTTCAAGTGGTGACGAACTTTCTGCTGACATACACGATTGGGTGCAGAATAGTATCGTAGCGTTAGAGTAGGACAGAAGACACAGCGATTCATCTGGCATCTACCAGGTAAGAGGTAAATTTGGATTAAGCAGTTTCAGAAAGGTGGGGGGGGGGGAACTGGAAAAACATTTTGACTTTCGTGAGTGCTGCTGCCAAATCTACATTCTGTACAATTTTATTTGGCTGGGTGTTTGTCAACAAATTTGTGAAAACATTTGTTACATCAGTAAATCTTGGGATTTGAGCTTGTGATTGAAGTATAATGGGATGGAATATGTTCTACGTTTAATAGGTGTATTACTAGTGACCACGATGTGATGTTTAATTTGATCGGTTTTTCCTATGGTTTTGAGAAATTAATTTTGTAATCTCTTAATAGTTTCTTCACTTCGTCATGATTTGTCTTGGACAATTTTGGAGAGATCTTGATATCTCCTAACGTATCTGTCGTGTCTAGTGTTGGTACTGTGACTTCTTCTGTGTCTTCTAGAATCTGTGTGATCAATTATTGCGGTTGCCGCCGCTGTCTCGTCGTTTGTTATGTCGCTGTCTTCTTCGTTCTTTGTAGGTGATATATGTGGGTGATGGGGTGTGTGTGGGTGGGAGGTTGTGGTTTTGGGTGTTAATGGGTGGGGGATATGTGTAGACAGGTGAAGAGATGTGTTTGTTGCTGGGGATGTGTGTATAGGTAGGGGATGTATAGTTGAGAGGTGGCAGATATCTAGTGGGTGAGTGGGTGCAGGTTGGCTGATGTGTATGTGGGTGGGTGGGGAAAACTGTGAGGGTGCGGGATGTATGTATGGATAGGTGCGGGATGTGTGTTTTGGCGGGGGTATGTGTATGTGGTTTTGTGATGTGTGTTTTGCTGGGTGGTTGCGGGTGTGTGGGTGGGTGGTTGAGAATATGTGGGTGGGTGTGTGCGTGTCAGTTATGGGTGGGGGATGTATGTGTGGTTGGGGGATCAGTGGCAGGGTGGCGGCATATATGTTTGCCTGTGTCTGTGAGAGTGCGTGGAGGTATGTGTGGGTGGGTGGAGGAGGTCTTGTGGGTGGGGGATGCGTGGGTGGCTGCGAGATGCGTGAGTGTCAGCGAGATGTGAGGGTGGAATGGGGATGTGTCTCACAACATTCCAATATGCACTGTTTATGTTTACAACTTTCATTTGACAATGTCTCCCCCCACCCCACCCCCCCCCCCCCCCCCCACCCTCCCACTCCCATGTGAATGTACCATGCATAATATGCATTGTTTATGCTTACAAAATCAATTTGACAATGTTTTTCCCCTATGTAAATGTAACATGCACATTTGATGAATGAAAGATGAGTGATTGAAAGGGCCGAATGTAAGACGAGCCTGCTACCCAATTTGTTACCCTCTTAAAATAAGTTATTTTGTTTGTTTGTTTGTTTGTTTGGTTTGTTTGTTTCTTTGTTTGTCCAGTAGGGTTTCAAAATGTTTACGTGGTAGATCTTATTCTCGTCGTTAATTAGTATTTCATAGTAACTGATGATATCTGTCATAATACTTTAAATGGTCCTTGCCATGAGATGGAAAGTAAATCTCTATTGTCAGGTAGTAAAACGTCTTGTCCTGGAGTCAACTTAAGTGTCTTAGCATTTTATTCGTATATTTCAGGTATGCATGTGCTTCAAATTTCGGTTTATTTTTTCCCAACTCCCATTTGAGCTAAGATTATAAGGAACTGTGAATCACTGCTTTATGCCAAGAATTTTACTGACTGCTTGTGTCGCTGCAGCACTAAATTGTGTGCCCCTATCTTAAAGAATGGTTTCTGAGAATCCTATCCTAGAAAAAATGTGGAAAATGTTCTTCTGTAACATCCTTTTATGTGACATTTTTAGTAGAACGGCCTCTGGTCATCTTTTACAAACAGCTACCATTATCAAGATTAACCTATTCCCTGTACTTGAAATATGGTTTAATGGGCCCACAATATCTACGGAGACTGTTTTGGAAAATGTCTCGATGCTAATTCAGACGGTTGTACCTCAGCCTTTGGGTGTTTTTCCTTTCGTTACCAGGTTATTGGCATATAGGGCATGATCGACAGTCCTTTTTTAAAAATGTTCATTACTGTATCTGGAATTGTGCATACCCTATGTGACATGCAAATGGTCAGTCTGTGCTATCTGTAAGGCTTTGTTAAGATATTGCCATGGTAACACCGTCTGCTTTTACGTGGTTGACATTTTTGTATAGAACCTCGTTAAGATACCATTCTTCATTCTAAATTGCCGGCTAGCACTTTTAGCACATCTTGGCTTTTCATGTACTAATATAAAATATGTTTATAATTAATTATCTGTTGTCTGTGCAGAAATGAAATCTTCTTTGATTTTATTTGGTGATGGAAAGGTGGGGCTTACAAGATTTAATGCCTTGGTTTGATTTTTGTTCTTGATCTAATTTTGATGTAGTTCTTGCAACAGCATTTGATTAAATGTACTTTTAATACCAGGTTTTAATATAATGTTCTGAACAATCTGTTATTTCTGGCAGATTTCCAATAATAATGTCACATCATGGGTTATCTAATACAGCACACTTCATGATGGCCCATACTAGTGGGTAGTTTTCAATTGTTTTCTGAAAAAGGTCTACAACTAATTTGTCTACGTATATAGTGTTTCTGGTCTACTAGGGATTGGCGAATCCCGACCAAAGAGCAACTTTTGTCTCGTAAAATTGTGCATAATCTGACCAAAGTGGAACCTTTGTCTCGTAAAATTGTGCATAATCTGTTATTAACATAGCCTTGGTGAATTCTTAATTTGCCTTTAGAATCTATGACCGCATTGGCTTCATCATTATAAATAGGTACACTATGTCCACAAGTTAGGATGCCAGCGTTGTGGAATCCAAGTGATTTTTGTTGCGTATCCTATTAGGCAAGTTTTACGTTCAGTAGTTAGCCATTGCTTTTTGAACGCCCGGCTCCCATACCAGCAAGTTATAACACAACGCGACACGGTCTGCATTACAAGCGTTACATCTGTCTAATTTAAAAGTATCAATGCCCTCGGCTGACTATACTGAGCTGACAGGACAGACATAGAGGGAGACAGCCAGCCAACAGGGGTTAACTTCGATACAGGTGTGAAAGCGTTAGGACAGGTCACAACTGTTGACAGACAACTAACCACTAGGTCAGGGGCAGTTAGAACTCGACGCAGTACGAACACGACACAGACTGACTAAAGGGAGTTCAGACGAGAAACACGTGACCATGGTACACATGATGGAAATGGTTGGACAGGGGTGTCGTGAAATCACTGTGGAGTCACAATCAGATAATACAGATAACAAGGACAGTCTGAAGTTGCAGCTGCAGTTGTTTAATACGGCGAGTCGGTAAGATCAGGCAGTGGAATTATCGTTGAAGTTTCCACAAGTCAGGAAATTGTAGGCAATGCGGTTGTGACACGCGGGCTTGTTTTTGGTTGTTGAAACAACAGAGACAACTTTTGTATTGGTGGAGCAAGGGGGATAAAAACTATGACTGAATATGGATAATCTGCCCCTGGGACCATCTGGTGTGTTTTGTGTTGGGTTGTCAAAACAGGGGGAGACAACTGGTGACATTGATTAAACCAAAGGGAAATAAGATTTCTGGAAATAGTTAGTGCCCCTGAGAACACCTGCGTGACATCAAAAGAACTTCACTGGAACACTCCCGGCTCTTTGTGACAAACACATGACTGGTTTACCGTTAGTGTTGAAGAAAAAGTTGACTAGAGCAGACGTGCTTTGTCACTGCAGTTATGGAGTTTAATAACATCTACCGTGTGCGGGATTAATTAGATTTAATTTTACACGTGCCTGTTATTGCAAAATGTAGATGTGATTTAGAAGAACTGCTGTGTTGCATAAGGTATAATAGATAGTATAATTAAGTCTAATTAATATAAGCAGTAGCCTTCGTAAAACTAGCTAGAGTAGTGAAGTGATGATTAGCTCTGTTAGTTGAGAATAGAGTAGGGAAGGGATAATTAGCTCTGCTAGTGAGAATCGTGTAGTGGGGTGATGTTTGGAGAGATTTAAGAATGGGTTGTAAGATGGGGGGAAATGTCCAATAGTGGGATCTTTCAGTGGGGTGCCCACTGGGGTTCTGCACTCTGTTTATTGGTCTTTCCTTGTCATAACTTGATTCAGATTGAAGTGATAAGCCACTCTGATCCATGACAGAGTTTAGTTCACTGATAAATCTCTGAGCAAGGCAGTAGGCCTACATTCAGCTAGTAGGGATAAGTATCAGGCGGCCTTCACCAGATGTGGTCTCTTTCTCTAACAGGTTCCCCTACGTCTATGAGGAAGCTCTACACTGGGTTTGATGGAGGTCAACTCGTATTAAGAAGAACATCCAATGAACATTCATTTTATTTTATAAGATGAATAAATACCCAGAAGAAAGTACAGTCAGCACTGTTTATGCTAGGCCTACGATCCAGAGGGTCCATACGAAACTGGCTCAGTTGAGCAAGACATTATAAACGATTCATTTACAATAGGGATTTACCCAGGGTGGGTGATATTCGTTTCTTCACCACATACCACTGAAAATTAGTGTGTAGAGAAAGACATCTGAACATGAAGTTCTCGTGGAATAATTTAGTACAGTGAAGAAGTACTTTAGAACCGGTTATGTGTGACAATCTATGAACATGGATTAGAACAAATGTGAGACCTGTGACATTGAAACCTAGTTTTCACGGTACAGCGATCCGTACTTATTTGACTTATAGGGACCTTAGTCTTTACAGTGAGTGACAGATCCATGATTAAGGCTATACAATAACTATTTTTGGTGGATCATGCATCTAGTAGACCCAGTGGATCCCGGAGAAAGTCAACGTCTGGAAGAAGAGACGCAGCAATCGGTGAGGTGTTCACGTACTAAGCTATCATGCTGTGGTGTACCCTTGCTATGATGACCATCTGACTTGGGCTCCTGATCTGCTGCTCTGAATCTGCATACACACTAGAGTATTCGACACACATTCTACACAGTACACACACACACACACTTCTCACACACATACTCTTTGCTTTAATAAATTATTTTGTATTTATTTGTTAAAGATAGAGTTGTTGAGTATGTTGTGTTGGGGAAGAGTGAGAGGGGGCATGATCTAGGGGTGAGTGAGAGAGAGAAAGAGGTGTCTGCAGACTGATGGAGTTTTGTGGACGGAGTCTGGTGGTTTCTCTATGACAATAATATTGGGTTAATTAAAATGTGGGTGTTGATTCCCCTCACTATAGGGACGACACTAAAGTAAGAAAGGCTTACTTACGACAAGGGGTCAGGACAGAATGTGTACGACTACCGACTGAGACTAAAGTGTTAGAGAAGATTGAGAGAATCTAAGAAACGAGATGAATGAAAGCCATAGTGCTCAACGAGTTGTATAATTGCCATAGTTTGAGCGTGCTATGATTGTGCGAGACGGTGACGGTTTTCATGCAGATAGACCGAGATGGCTAGTCTGAATGTTAACGGTCTGAGAATGTGTAAATAGAGTGTTGATTGTACATATTTATATGATATCGTGTTTCTGGTATCGACATGGTTGTATTATTTCTGTGCTTAATCGAGCTCTTAGTCATACAGAAGTTGTGATCGGTGAAATAAATCTTCCCAAAACTGACGATTGGATTTATCTGACTCAGTGTAAAGTTATTTTAAGAAATAGAAATTACCATGTTAGCGACAGCCGTACGCATGCCTTATCAGTACTAGGTTCTGAAAGGTAAAGTTGGTGTCAATCGTCCGAATTGAAATTAAAGAACCATAAATGACATTAAACAGCCAAATTAATCCTAAACGACGACATATAGGTTAATACCGACTGACGTGATGGTTGTGTAAACTGATAAAATACCAATACTAAGATTAATTTTTCCCTAGCATATCAACATCAGTGAACAAGCGACGCGGAGGCAAGAACTACAGAAAGAAAACCACACCCGATAGACCTCCGATGTAATTGTGAATCCAGCGATGGATGAAAACGCAGACCAAGCTAAGTTTTTTATTTGATTGCCATACCACAAACTGCAAAATAATTAAAATGGCATCATTAAATGAATTCATTGAAATGGGAATCAAATGGTGGATTCTCAAGAGAACAGTTAATGGAATGGAGTGAAATGAAATTAAAAGAGCAGAACGAAAGAGATGATCGACAACAAGAACGGGAGTTGAAGAAAGCTGAAATACAGGTTAAACAAGCTGAAATAGATAGCAGCAATAAACAAGCTGAAATAGCAAAAATAGACAAGCTGAAATAGACAGGAAAAATAAACAAGCTAAAATATATGTTTGAAGATGTTAATTGAAAAATATATGGAAGCATATATGTTTATTTCATAGACTACAAGAAAGCTTTTGATAGAGTACAACATGAATGAACGACTAATTACATGCCTTCAAGATATAGGAGTAGACGGAAAGGACATCAGACTTATTAGTAACTTGTACTGGGAACAAGTGGCGTCTATTAGATGCGGTAATAACTATTCGTCACCTATAGAGATAAAAAGAGGAGTACGGCAGGGATGTGTACTGTCCCCAAGCCTCTTCAACCTATACACAGAAAGAATGTTTAAACAAGTTGAAATGTCTAGACTTAACATCAATGGAAGTATCATAAACAACCTTAGGTATGCTGACGATACCGTGTTACTAGCAGAAAGTGAGCAAGAGTTACAAAACCTGGTGGAACAAGTAAACAGGCACAGTGCAGAATGTGGCTTAGATATTAACATCCAGAAAACAAAAATTAGCAGAGAAAAGGAAAGGTCATTGATGAACATCACAGTAAACGAGGAGATACTAGAATAAGTAACAAGTTTCTCCTATCTTGGACACATAATAACAGATTATGGCAGAAGTGATTTAGAAATCAAAAAGAGAATACGAATGGCCAAAAACGCTTTCAACGGCATGAATCAGTATTAACATATAAAGAGATTAATAACGCATTAAAAATGAGAATTGTCAAATGATACGTTTATTCAACACTACTGTATGGCGCGGAAGCCTGGGAACAAAGATGCCATGTTGACTTCATGACGACCTGTGGTATAAGGGTTATATAGCACTGGGAACAAAGATGCCATATAGACTACATGTCGGCATGAGGTATACAGGTAATAGCATTGGGGACAAAGATGTCATGTAGACTGAATGTCGACCTGTGGTATAAAGGTAATATCATTGGGGACAAAGATGTCATGTAGACTGAATGTCGACCTGTGGTATAAATGTAAAAGCATTGGGGACAAAGATGTCATGTAGACTGAATGTCGACCTGTGGTATAAAGGTAATATCATTGGGGCCAAAGATGTCATGTAGACTGAATGTCGACCTGTGGTATAAAGGTAATATCATTGGGGACAAAGATGTCATGGAGACTGAATGTCGACCTGTGGTATAAAGGTAATAGCATTGGGGACAAAGATGTTATGTAGACTGAATGTCGACCTGTGGTATAAAGGTAATAGCATTGGGAATAAAGATGTCGTGTAGACTGAATGTCGACCTGTGGTATAAAGGTAATATCATTGGGGACAAAGATGTCATGGAGACTGAATGTCGACCTGTGGTATAAAGGTAATAGCATTGGGGACAAAGATGTTATGTAGACTGAATGTCGACCTGTGGTATAAAGGTAATAGCATTGGGAATAAAGATGTCATGTAGACTGAATGTCGACCTGTGGTATAAAGGTAATATCATTGGGGACAAAGATGTCATGTAGACTGAATGTCGACCTGTGGTATAAAGGTAATATCATTGGGGACAAAGATGTCATGGAGACTGAATGTCGACCTGTGGTATAAAGGTAATATCATTGGGGACAAAGATGTTATGTAGACTGAATGTCGACATGTGGTATAAAGGTAATAGCATTGGGGACAAAGATGTTATGTAGACTGAATGTCGACCTGTGGTATAAAGGTAATAGCATTGGGAACAAAGATGTCATGTAGACTGAATGTCGATCTGTGGTATAAAGGTAATAGCACTGGGAACACAGATGTCATGTAGACTGAATGTCGACCTATGGTATAAAGGTAATAGCATTGGGAACAAAGATGTCATGTAGACTTAATGTCGACCTGTGGTATAAAGGTAATAGCATTGGGAACACAGATGTCATGTAGACTGAATGTCGACCTATGGTATAAAGGTAATAGCATTGGGAACAAAGATGTCATGTAGACTGAATGTCAACCTATGTTATAAAGGTAATAGCATTGGGAACAAAGATGTCATGTAGACTTAATGTCGACCTGTGGTATAAAGGTAGTTACATTTGGGACAATGATACCATGTAGACTACAAGCAGAGTAACCTACTGGACACCAGATGACCTGTGATGACCTTTAAAGGGTCGAACAATTTCGGGGATGGGGCACTTCTGACGATCAGAAGCCTCCTGTCGTGCTTTCTCCGTGGAGGAGTTTTTATCACTCGAAACACAGAGATCACTTGGATTACAGGCAGATTGACTACTTTGCAGTAGATGACCTTTGATAATATAAACAAAATGTGATCATGTGACAGTTAAAAGACCCCTCTAACATCTGCAGCTAGCCCCATATTGTAGTAGGTGAACCTTCACTAAGTGAGTGACGTGCTCAATATCCCACCGTCTGCATGTACTTTCAAGTCCACTTCCATGTAACCATTTTAGTCTAGATCGAATTATCAGCAAAGGTAAATGTTAAAAACTCCCCAATTATGGGGATCCACAGACATGACCCCTGGGTCTGCAACCACGCGCCCTGACCACTGTGTAGCGTTTGTTCCCATATGTCAATGAGATGTGTACATTTATTAAGAGAAGTAACGGCCACGGCAGAATGTAACAATAATCAATAATCAATAAAATGCTTAAGTGTCATATTAGGCCACGAGAGAAATGTTATTTTCTGTGGTGACTTCAACGCTAAAGGCAGAGCATGGGGAAACACTTCCTCCAATACACAAGGGGAGGAGCTCGAGACTGCACTGGAAACCATCGACCTGGTTTGTATTAACAGTGGCTGTGTCACCAGGACAGCAAGCCGTCCAGGCGATGAGGACAGTGCTATTGATCTGGCGCTAGTTTCACCTTCACTCACTACAGTGTGTAGATGGGGTGTCCTAGGACACCATGGCAGCGACCACCACCCATGCAGCATATTGGTGGAGAAAGGCAGAACCAGGCAGCACAAGCTAAAGGTAAAGACGTTCCAGTATGACAGTACAGGGCAAGATGTGGTGAGTAAAATAAGACGTGACAAGCGCAGAACGTTTCAGGGCAGGATAAAAAGCTGGGAGCAGCCACCGTGGTGGAGTTTCGAGGTGGAGAAGGCTTGGGTGGATAAGCGTAGTGCTGTAAGGATATGGCAAAATGCCAAGAAGAACAGAGCTGGTCATCCTAGTCCCTGCTTGCACTTAGAAAGAGAGATGCACACAAAAGTAAGCTATTTCAAAAAACTGGTCAAGGTGGTTAAAAGCGAAAAATGGGCAGAGGTGTGTCAAAGAGTAAGCACAGACAAGTCACTGAAATTGTTCTGGCGACTACATAAAAACATGAGTGGTGTAGTCAAGAATAAGAGCATTTCAGACTTCCAAGGTGCTGACCTCACCTGGCAGAGGACTGACGAGGACAAGGGCAAAGCCCTCTTTGAACGCTACCTTGAGCAGGGCAACCAGACAGACATGGGAGGCCGAAATCTGGCCAAGGAGGTCACCTCAGACAGATGCTTTCACGCATCGAGTATGCCCTGGCCATCCTCACTGTCAGCCCTACACAGATTGGAAGACTTGGAAAGGTACAAAACGAAGCCATGCGCATCATTTTGGGCTGCACGAGAGACACCAGCTGTGTAGCAATGAGATACCTCCTTGACTTCCCGACAATGGAACACAGGATCAAGATCTGGAGAGCTCGTGCATACTTAAAAATAAGTGCAGATGAGCAGCACCCTCTGCATGACGCTGTATTCAGAGAAAAGGGTGACAGGCTAAAGAGGGGCAAATCATGGATGGGTCGGGCGGAAGATGTCGTCGGACAGGTCTGCAGTCTTACCAGTATCAACCCCGGCAAGGAATGGGTGCCGGTGCCTCCAGCTTTTAAGTGTACCTTCTCCTGCATTATCACACTCGACAGACGGTGCAGAGAGCAGAACCCTGCCGCTGTCAATGCAGAGGTTAACGCGCTCATCTATGATCACTCAGATAGCCCCGAAGTGCTCATCTATACAGATGGATCTGTTGTAAAGCAGCAGAGAAGTGCGTGGGCATTTACAGCCCGTTCAGCGGGCCGAACCGTTCAAGAATCCAGTGGTGCCCACTCTATGACCACGAGCAGCATGACGATGGAGGTGATGGCAGTTACACAGGCTTTCATATGGCTGGAATCACAGCATTATACCAACGTGTGTGTACTAAGTGATTCAATGAGCATGATTCAGAAGGTCGAAGCTGGATCTGTACGTAGACAGTGGACTGAGTCGCTGCGGAAGTCTGTTGTCCGCAAAGTCACCTTCATCTTCGTCCCGGGACATGCGGGAGTCGAGGGAAATGAACGAGCTGATAAATTGGCTGGCTCTGCACCCCCTGTAGATGGCCAGCCCATGGATCGTGCCGATGTCATTAACGCCCTTAAAGATATGGCGAGAACAGAGGATTTTGACGCCAGTGATTCCACTTCGCTTTCCAGGATGAAAGACCTGGGAGTAAGAATCGGCACAGCCAGACGCGAGAGGTACATCGGGAAAACAAAGCGCCTCGTCAACCAACACAGAACTGGCACTATTAGCCACCGGACGCTGATGCATATGCTGGGGGGAGGATCTGAGCACCTATGGACATGTCCGGAGTGCAACGAAGATACCCCAACTGATAACTGATAACGGAACTGATAACTTCGGAGGAAGACACAGTGACAGTGAAAGAAATCAAGGCTGTGCTTCGACGATCAAAAAACAGTGCTCCAGGTCCTGATGGCATAAGATACGACGACATAAATAGGTGTACCGACAATGAGCTAGAGAAACTAGCAGACATGTACAACAACAGTATAGGGAGTGCCAGCACCAAGGAGGAATGGTTACACAGCTATCTGATTCCCTTGCCGAAGCCTGACAAAGACCACAAAAAAATTCAGGGATATCGAATTATAACCATGCAGAATACAATAGGCAAGCTGCTGGAGAAGGTAATTGCTAGGAAAATATCAAGCCAACTAGAGAGGCAAGGTGTTTTCCCACCTACCCTGGGTGGGTACCGTCCAAAAAGAGAAACCTGGACCAATGCAGCAGTCTTTGCCCATGATGTCTGTGAAGGTTTCCACTCAGGCACTGAAACCGTTGCTGCAGCGATTGATCTTGAGGACGCATACAACAGAGTACCACTGGATTTTTTAATGTTTCAGCTTCTTGAACTAGACGTAAGTCCATTCCTCCTTAGTTGGATCGCTGCAGCCCTCTACCAACGGAAAGTAGTTTTTAGATGTGGCAGTTGGACTTCGGAACCAACAACAATATATCCTGGCCTACCACAGGGATCACCATTATCTCCGGTACTGTTCAACGCCTACACAGTGAGAATCACCAGTGAGCAGATCACTGGACCTGGCAGGACATTGTCGTATGCCGATGATGTTTTAGTGTATTTTCAGGGTAAGGATAGAGAGGAGGTTGCTGTGGAACTACAAACCGAACTCAATCGCATCAGTACTTGGTGTGATGAAGCTGGGGCAATGGTCAACCCAACAAAGGCAACAGTGACTTGGTTCTCGTTGAGTAATCATATTGTCAACAATCCAACACCAACTGTAATGCTGTGTTCAGAGACGGTGGAAAGAACGCAGGCAATGAAGTACCTGGGGATACGGTTTGATCGAAGCCTTGCTTATAATGTGCACATAGACCAGGTGATAACAAAGGCCAAGCGGGGTTTGGCAGCGATGCGGGTGATGGCGGCAGCAAACTGTGAGCAGCGCCATCTATGTCTACTGTACGAGGGGCTGGTCATGACTGTTTTGGAGTATGCAATGGCAATCCTGACTCTCAGCCATAAACAGATAGAAAGGATGGAAAGGATACAGAATGAAGCTATGCGCATTATTCTTGGATGTACAAGAGATACAGCATGCAGGGCGATGCGCTACCTTCTTGATTTTCCAACCATTGAAGAGAGAATACAAGTTTGCAGGGCACGCGCCTACCTCAGAATTAACGCAAACACACAACATCCACTGCATAGTGAAATTAGGAAGGTGAAGGGCAGCAGGTTAAAAAGAGGACGGTCGTGGATGGGTCAAGCCGAAGACATTCTTCAACAGGTGTGTTCACTTGAGGACTTAGAACCTGGCGAGGAGTGGGTGCAAGTGCCAACAGATGTCTGCACATCCTTTTCAGTTTGCATCCAACTAGATAGAAAATGCAGACAAGAAAATCCGGCTGCTGTTGAGGCTGAAGTACAAGCGTTGATTTTCGAGAATTTGCTAGACTGTGACGCGGTCATCTACACAGATGGGTCGGTCGTCCGACATGTGAGAAGCTCATGGGCCTTTACAGCTCGGGCCGGAGGGAGAATTGTGAAGGAGGACTCTGGTGCTTTCACTGAAACCACAAGTAGCCTGACCATGGAAGTCATGGCAGTAAGTAAAGCAATAACATGGCTCGAGACACAGACATTCACTAGGGCTTGTTTCCTTAGCGACTCAATGAACATGATCAAGAGGATAGAGGAGGGGTCGATCCGAAGAGAAAGGTTGCTGCCTCTGAAGCGGTCTCGGCTGGCAAAGATTAGTTTCATCTTCGTGCCAGGTCATGCGGGAGTACAAGGAAATGAGCGGGCTGACAAGCTCGCAGGTGAGGCTACTGTGGAGGGCGGACGCGTCATGGACCAGGCTGACATTCTGAATGCTCTACGAGAAGTGAGACTTTTGCGAGAACCAAGTGATGACAGTGAATCTACAACAATGGCCAGACTGCGGGAGCAGCAAATTAAAAGAGGGGTGGCCAAACAAGAACACTACGCAGGAAGCCAAAGAAGATTGATAAACCAACACAGAACTGGCGTCGTTAGCCGCTACACGCTGCGGGATTTGCTGAGGATGGGATCCGAGCACTTATGGACTGAATGGTTCGATGTGCAACGAGGATGATCTGTCGACTAACTAACTAACTAACTAATAATCAATAAGAACAAGAGTGTGTACGTCCTGCGTAAAAGTGAGATATACTAAACACAGGTACTGTACGCACACTGTGTGTACTGTAGGTACACTGTATGTGAGTGGTGTTTGTCCATCAAGAATGATGATGACCATTCATTTCATCCAGTGGGGTTGAAGGTGTGGAGCCGTGGGTTCTAAGATGGCTGATAAGGCCTATTTTGGCTCAAAATGTTCTTTGACAATGTGGGCACAGAATGCTTGACGTTCCAGGAGGAGGATCTCCTGCAGTTGTTTTTCTGTCCAGTCTTTTATTTTCCACAGCTCTTGCAGTCCGTTTGCTTCGCAAGTGACTACACCCATGCATTGTACGCCATGAAATTGGTCTTTGGCAGCAGTCTCCCAAGTGTCATGATGAATTACATAACATTTTTTGTGAGATGTTCAGAGTGTTTTAAAAGTGTTTCCAATGGCCGTATTGGAAGCGTTTACAACAGCGCAGCTTGCGGTAAATAATTCGTTTAGGGAGCCTATGATCTGGCAGGCGAGTCAATTGACCAGCCCAGCGAATCTGATTCTTCATTAGTGAGATGTGGATACTGGGCATGGACGCTCTTTGTAGGACTTCCCTGTCTGGGACCTGTCTTGCCATTTAATCTTCAATAGCTTCCTTAGGCACACTGTGCGGAAGTGGGTTAATTTCCTGGCGTGTCAGTGGTAAACAGTCCAGGTTTCACAAGTATAAAGCAGTGAATAAACAGTATGTACACTATGCATCTGTGACATACTGTCTTGTCCCCAGTTGGCGCCAGCTCGCAGACGATTAAAAATATCTTTTCTTGGAAAGACTAATTTCATGTGTGAGAGACTGGCACTACCTTTTAAGGTAAGGAATGCCAGCGCTCAGATAGAGGCAAGGAATGTGCCAGTAGCTCCAATTAGACAGGTATAGCTTGGTAAAACTCCCGGGCTTCACTTGAGTCTGGAAGCTCCAACTATGTAGACGTGTATTTTTTTTCCCGGGAGGGTGTAGCCCTTTTTATGGGGCCATTTTTGCCTCTATGTTGCATTGGCAATGAGGCAAATGGCGTGGGACATCTTAGCTGATTTTCCTGAGTCAAAACTTATTGGCTTGGCTGTGCAGAGTAGGCGCCACTCAGCACTTAGGGACCCCCGGTATTCCTTCCTAAGAATAGGATGCCGGGGGAAAATAATTCCCCAATTATTCGTCTAGCCCAGTGAGAAACTCCAGACGGAGTATCTCCTTTTTTGTTGGGTTTTGTCATTCTAGTGACATGGATTGAAAAGCTTTCAACTACTCATTTCTGGCGTCTGACGAGAGATGGCATTTATTTTCTTCCTGTATTATCAGGGAGGTTATAGTCTGCAACAGCTTACGGACTGGAGGTTACTCTCGATGTGAAGAGTCATACTTACTGGAGTGAACTCCGAAACCAGCACGGATCTTCCTGTGTTACAATGTCCCCACTGCGACATTGTGGATGCGTCTTTTTCTTGCGACGAAGTATGTTACCCATTTATATTACGGGAAGCCGCATAACGATGTTCAGCCAGCGATGACACCAACGCATAGAGAGTTCTTCGTTCGCTGGAGACCCCAGCGACTTTGTTGAGAGTCTGTGCTTTATTCTTCCAGAATGTTGGGAGAGGGGCTTCTTATTCTTCCTGGTGAATCAGGGAAGTTATAGATATGCCGCAGTCACAGATGGAATGGTTCTGTCCTTCTGAGAGGTCATCATAATTTGAATTAAATATGAACCCAGCTACACTTCTCTGGTTTGTTTAAATGTCGTGCTGAGACATTTGAGACTTCGTCTTTTTCTTACGATTAAGTATGCAAGTCTTACAACCTTACGGGAGATCACCTAGAGAGAGTTCAACTAGGCTTCTGACCCATACTCAGGGAGAGTCCTTCCTTTACCAACAACCCCAGTACGTCGTTGAGCATCCGTGCTACAACTTGTCCAAACTGATGGACGTTTCTATCAAGGGTTGAAATCCCTATTTTATGCAGACCTTTTTATCCTCTCAAGACCAATGCCAGATCGAGTAATCCAGACATCAAGTCACACACCATCATCATTTTTATAGAAGGGAACAAGTGAGGACAGTTCCTTTCATTGGTCAATTATGACGGTATCCTATCAACGTCTAGAAGCCGTCTCCCCATTACAGTGTTCAGTATCAAGAGAACCTTGTTTTATCTCAGTGGCACAGTGTGGAGTTTGGTCACAATTAGGATGGGAGAGCTCATATGTTTTAGCGGTAGAAGAGGAAGAGGAGTAGGGTAGAACAGTATAAGTGTCATCATAGAACTGTTGGTGTGGGAGAATAAAGACAGTGTAGAGAAGGCCCTGTGTGGAGTGAATCTACATTCTCCTGACGTTTGAATAGTGGTGTCTGCACGAACTTAGTTACAATAATGACACAATCACCAGTCAGATATTTGATCTATGTTCTGGTTGGTTTTTTTTCCGTGTGATCGACATCATGTAGGGGTAGGGAAGAGAAGAGAGAGGAGGAGTTGTTAGATTAGAAATGAAATGCATTACTTGATAATGTATTTGTTTTGGTTGATGTTGGATAGATTGTAGTGGAGACAGAGTCTTGTATTTCCAGCTTATGAGAGTCTGGCAATAAACATATATGTTCGTCAGGAGAGTTTTTCATTGTCTACGTGACCAGTGTTACACTGTTTGTTGTCGTAAGAACTGTGCTACTGTGTTTGTATATGTGCAGAGAATCCAGTGGGAGGTCGACCAACACACAGTCTCAGATATTTTATCCAAGGATAACAACTGGATAGAGATCTGTGGTTAAGTGGCCTATTCTCTGTTTTAGTCTTCAGGAAGGTAGTTTATCCTTGTAATGTGGGTGGAGTCTATTCGACCATCACCCCATTCTTCTTTCAAAAGAGCCAATAACTACTCTATTCCTGGAGTCTTTTAGGAAAGAAACTGTCTCGAATCAACTGCCTTTTTCGGCGAACCTGAGGGACCTAATGAATCATTTACCCTAGACACTATTTCAGTCCATTTCATATGGTATTCTCATTTATTATCCCACAATTTGGGTGCACGTCGAGGGATTGTTTTTTTTTCCTCTTTCTTTCAATATGATCTAGTTCAGATTCTTCCTAATAATTTTAAGGTTGCTGATACTGACATGGAAAATTATATGTTACCTCACAGGTGGAGCGGCGTTGAATTGATAGATTGTTCATGTGACGTCATCTGAGTAATGATGTTCACAGATGGTATTTTGATGGTCCATAGGTGAATTGTGATTATGTGAGAGTTTTTATATTATCATCTGATCACATATGACCACTTATGTGTATTAACTAGTTGTCAAATTTTTTGCCATGTGATTTGTGCCAACATTTGTGCCATAACTATTGCCATAACAATCTGGTATTATTTTAAATTGGTTGTATTTCACCAGCAACACAAAGGCAATCTCTATTTTTTATAGGACTTAGGCAACTAGTTCATTTCCCGTAAAGCTTCTTGTAAAACTTTTTTAATACCCATATATTTGGTTAGGAAGCCAGCGGGAAAAATATATCCATCATCTTAATAACCCTCCTAGGATATAAAGTAGGCCAAGAGTCCCCGCCAATATTGTTCCACATGTAGACAGAAAAGAAGACGCGAATGTATCTATCATTACGAGCGTAAACTCTAGTCGGTAATCCCGATTTTTCACTCTTTTCGTCATATCCTACATGTGTGAACTACTGGACGGCGTAAGGTAATTACTGGGACATTCTTCGGGAAACCCCATGAACTTTTTTTTCGCCACATCCAGTTTATAAATAGATCAGCACCGTAACTTGTGGGCTGGTCGACCTTTCGTGTCAGTTTTGGACACGGGGTTTTTTTTTCAGCTGCATTATTCTTAGAAGCGTTGTGCTAAACACTATCGAAAGACGTGCAGTTGAATATTCGGGAACCTTTAAAGGACTTCCATATGCTTTCAGTCGTAGAAGCTTCATCTACTTCTCATTATGGAAAAGTCGACTTAAGCGTTGGGGTGTATTGATCTTCATTCGCCTTATCCCGAATTAGGAGAAGTCGTTCGTGATTAGAGGAGAGGATCCCACCTATTTACTCTCCAATCTACGAAGGGATGACACCGCCCGTAGGCGACGACTTCTTTTCTTTTATCCTCATTACAGGGGAACATGGAACATGAGCAGATTGCCTTCCAGGATCGTTTCATGAACTGTCATATTCATCTTCATATCATATAAATATATGAAACGTTCGTGTAGGCCCAAGTCTTCACGTATGACAGGTTGAGAGAGGCAGAGCGGAGCTCTCCCTTCTTTCTCTTTAGTACTGTTGGTTTTAATCTTTACCGTCCATTTAACGCGGTAAAATGACAGAGAAAGTATACTTCTTTATTCCAGCCAACGGGAAATTGTAAGGAAAAAGTGCACTTCATTATAATATATTCCTTACTATATATTTACAAGAGAGTTTTATTCCGGACAAGTAATCTCTTGTTGTTCTACGACTAGTAGACTTTTAGACATCACTGTTACTAGCAGAAGTCTTTTAAATTATTCTATAGCATGACATTTTTAAAACGTCACCTCGAGGATCTTAATGCTTGGAATAATTATTCTTCACTTGGAATCATGTACTGATAGCCAAGTAATTAGAATCTAGGTCGCGGTGGAAGTTAATGCAAAGTTGACCTGGTTTCAATTTCGCCAACAAGCAGTAGTTGTACTAACAGGCCGAAACAGTCTGTATCTTGAAAAGTAGGTTACAACAACTAGAGGAACAGGCAGGTGATACTGAAACTAGCGCGTGTGTTCAGCTGCATTGAAACGCATTCCGGGACAGACCTGCAGGTCATACGCCATGAAGAATTGGGCGCGTACATCGGAAGGACTTCAGCACTGTTTATAAACATTGACTCATCAAACAGCTGACGCATTGGACTTCTACTGACGGTCGAAAATTCTTGGTGTTGAGTTGAGATTACGTCGACCAGACGGCCGAGATAAACTATAACGAACGGAGTAGATTTACCTTGGACTCAACAATAGACATTGGTGTTGGAGGGAAGAGAATGTGGCCCTTCCCAAATTTGTCATAAACAGAGCAACATTTACCTAAAGTAAACCTCGGAACTAAGTCTTATTGCGCATCGCCAGAATTAATTGAGTCATAGAGGACGCTCTATGTTTAACTCCTTTCGGCCGCAGCCGTTTTTTTTTTAGATTTTTGGTGGTGGGCAAAATAAGAATATATATATTAGCACGAAGTGCTAGTCTCCATTTTATCGGTTCCGTATGCCGACGTGACTGAGGTTAGTGGAAGGAATCCAACATTACTCTTATATAGAATCGGCATCCGACGGTGGGAATTTACGGATGGGATTTCTATTTTTTTTTTTGATGTTGTGAGGACCGAGGTGACCAAATAATGGTTCCTTTTTTTGTTCACACACGTCTTTAGAGGTAGAGTAACCCTCTATTTTATTACTGAGTTCGCCAATATACCTTCAGAATATGAATGCAGGCGGCTCAGGAAGAGGAAGATTTGTGATTTATAGCAGTGGAATTTGTGAGCTGGGAGGAATGGTATAGACACCTCAGGTGAAAGTAGATGGTAGGAGAGGCTCCAGGGAGCAGAGGAGGTGGTTACCATATGGAGTCTGGGAGCTGGTTTAACTGGTCTTACTTGTTGTACTCAACAAGTTGAATTGGGGGACTTATGTGACATACTGTCTTGTCCCCAGTTGGCGCCAGCTCGCAGACGATTAAAAATATCTTTTCTTGGAAAGACTAATTTCATGTGTGAGAGACTGGCACTACCTTTTATGGTAAGGAATGCCAGCACTCAGATAGAGGCAAGGAATGTGCCCGTAGCTCAGAATAGCCTGGAATAGTTTGGTAAAACTTCCAGGCGGGACCAGACCTGGTCACTTGAGTCTGGAAGCTCCAACTATGTAGACGTGTATTTTTTCCCGGGAGGGTGTAGCCCTTTTTTGGGGGCCATTTTTCGCCTCTATGTTGCATTGGCAATGAGGCAAATGGCGTGGGACATCTTAGCTGATGTTACCTGAGTCAAAACTTATTGGCTTGGCTGTGCAGAGTAGGCGCCACTCAGCACTTAGGGAACCCCGGCATTCCTTCCATAGATAGGATGCCGGGGAAATAATCCCAATTATTCGTCTAGCCCAGTGAGAAACTCCAGACGGAGTATCTCCTCCTTTTTTGTTGGGTTTTGTCATTCTAGTGACATGGATTGAAAAGCTTTCAAGCTACTCATTCCTGGCGTCTGACGAGAGATGGCATTTATTTTCTTCCTGTAATTATCAGGGAGGTTATAGTCTGCAACAGCTTACGGACTGGAGGTTACTCTCGATGTGAAGAGTCATACTTACTGGAGTGAACTCCGAAACCAGCACGGATCTTCCTGTGTTACAATGTCCCCACTGCGACCTTGTGGATTCATCTTTTTCTTGCGACGAAGCTATGATTACCCATTTATATTACGGGAAGCCGCATAACGATGTTCAGCCAGATGATGACACCAACGCATAGAGAGTTTCTTCGTTCGCTGGAGACCCCCAGCGACTTTGTTGAGAGTCTGTGCTTTATTCTTCCAGAAGGTTGGGAGAGGGGCTTCTTATTCTTCCTGGTGAATCAGGGAAGGTTATAGATATGCCGCAGTCACAGATGGATGGTTACTTTCCTTCTGAGAGGTCATCATATTTTGAATTAAGATATGAACCCAGCTACACTTCTCTGGTTTGTTTAAATGTCGTGCTGAGACATTTGAGACTTCGTCTTTTTTCCAAGATTAAGCTATGCAAGTCTTACCACCTTACGGGAAGATCACCTAGAGAGAGGTTCAACTAGGCTTCTGACCCATACTCAGGGAGAGTCCTTCCTTTACCAACAACCCCAGTACGTCGTTGAGCATCCGTGCTACAACTTGTCCAAACTGATGGACGTTTCTATTAAGGGTTGAAATCCCTATTTTATGCAGACCTTTTTAATCCTCTCAAGACCAATGCCAGATCGAGTAATCCAGACATCAAGTCACACACCATCATCATTTTTATAGAAGGGAACAAGTGAAGGACAGTTCCTTTCATTGTAGTCAATTATGACTGGTATCCTATCAACGTCTATAAGCCGTCTCCCCATTACAGTGTTCAGTATCAAGAGAACCTTGTTTTATCTCAGTGGCACAGTGTGGAGTTTGGTCACAATTAGGATGGGAGAGCTCAGATGTTTTAGCGGTAGAAGAGGAAGAGGAGTAGGGTAGTAACAGTATAAGTGTCATCATCGAACTGTTGTGGTGGGAGAATAAAGACAGTGTAGAGAAGCCATGATGTGGAGTGAATCTACATTCTCCTGACTTTGAATAGTGGTGTCTGCACGAACTTAGTTACAATAATGACACAATCACCAGTCAGATATTTGATCTATGTTCTGGTTGGTTTTTTTCCGTGTGATCGACATCATGTAGGGTAGGGACGAGAAGAGGAGGAGGAGGTGTTAGATTAGAATTGAATGCATTACTTGATAATGCATTTGTTTTGGTTGATGTTGGATAGATTGTAGTGGAGACAGAGTCTTGTATTTCCAGCTTATGAGAGTCTGGCAATAAACATATATGTTCGTCAGGAGAGTTTTCATTGTCTACGTGACCAGTGTTACACTGTTTGTTGTCGTAGAGAACTGTACTACTGTGTTTGTATATGTGCAGAGAATCCAGTGGGAGGTCGACCAACACACAGTCTCAGCTATTTTATCCAAGGATAACAACTGGATAGAGATCTGTGGTTAAGTGGCCTATTCTCTGTTTTAGTCTTCAGGGAGGTAGTTTACCTTGTAATGTGGGTGGAGTCTATTCGACCATCACCCCATTCTTCTTTCAAAAGAGCCAATAACTACTCTATTCCTGGAGTCTTTTAGGAAAGAAACTGTCTCGAATCAACTGCCTTTTTCGGCGAACCTGAGGGACCTAATGAATCTTTTACCCTTGACACTATTTCAGTCCATTTCATATGGTATTCTCATTTATTATCCCACAGCATCCAATTTTAACAGAAAACACCGTTGGAACTACATCGGTCAGAATGGACAAGACAAGACTCCCCTACCAAGCCCTCATATGGTCACCGGTAGGGAAAAGAAAACGGGGAAGACCAAGAGAGACCCTGCGTAGAACCATCATTAGGGAAGGCTCATTCAATGGCCAAGTAAATATCCAAGATCTACAACAGATAGCAGCGAACCGCCAAGCATGGAGAGACAGGACTTCTGCCCTATGTGCCGCCTTAGGCTCAAGAGGAAAGACTAACTAACATTGTGCATACACCGTATCATGCTTAGTATATTTCACATTTTCGCAGGAGTTACACATACATGACTGTCTCTATTTCTTACTATTCAGAGAGACAATTTTTTTTTGCATATCCCTTACAGGACGTTTCAGTCAACATCAGCATTTTTCAGCTGCTGTTGATGTACTAGGCAAGATTACGCTCGGTGGTTTGTCATTGCTATCTGAGCGGCCGGCTCACATACCCCGTAAATTACCAACGCGGCGAGAACCGCTAGCGATTATCGCGCAGGTTACGTTACTTGAGAGAATATACGGGGTTACGGAGAAAGACGTTAACGACTAGGACAGGGAGACGGACTGAGAGACACGACTACACGTATGTATTTATGATAGTGATATTTACATTATAATACATGTTCATTTGAGTGTGCACAATGTTTGGTCCAAATCATCTTTTTGTTTGGCATTAAGCGAGTTAACTAGACTACCACCTAACAGTATATTATAATACTTGTTCATTTGATTGTGTGCCATATGTGGTACAATGCTATCTTTTGTTTGACTCTAAATCAGTTAACTAGACTACCAACTCTCAGTATACCACAACAAGCAATGTTGTTCAGACCAAAGAAGAAGAGGCCGACCATATAAACGATGGACATATTGAATATGCAGAGTTTATTGGAATCTCCATTTCTGAAGCCTATAAACGGGCACTCTCCGTCTGTTTATGCTTCACCTCGATTGTAAGTCCAAGAAGGCCAAGAAGAACAAAGGTTCTGATGAACCAAGTAAACAGGTAAACTCTTTAGAGAAGATCTCTAACGTCAACCAAGGTAAGAATAGCCCACCTAGTTCTCCAAAGAGGAAGTGGAGTGAACGATGGTGCAAATTCTGCAAGTCCAGCACTCACAATACGAGTGAGTGCAAGAGTAAGCCCAAGGACTTTCACTTTGCTTGTCTTGCAGATGTACGGGATAGACCCTACAGGAAAGTGAAGCTGGTTGATGGGAATCGTGAACCAGAGCGACCTCCAGTGGTTGAGAGAGTAGAAGTGAACGGGCAACAGGTGATGTGCCTCTACGACACTGGATTGCGTGATGATGTTATTGTGATGATGCGCGACTTCTTGGACTTACCTTGATCCTTATCTTTCGATCTCGGATCTGTTGGACTGGTGTCCACAGTCTCGCCATAGACTTCAACGTATCTTTCGGCTAACTTGGTGACTATATCCAATCTCTCAGCCCCATTCTCACCTAAGAAGTTTTGCAAGGGTTTGGACATTTGCATTCGCATCTGATCTACAACCATCAACTCACGCAAACTTTCATACTCCTCATTAAATCCGGCCAAGGCCATCCATTTAAGAAGGTATGAGTTCAATCTCACACTGTATGCTGAAAACAGTTCACCAGGTTCCGCTTTGAAGTTCGAAACTTCCTTCGTTATGAGTGCGCTGTAATCTCGAATCTCTTCAAGAGAGCCGCTTTCAGTGCCGGGTAATCATTCTGTAGACCCGGTGGCAAGCGTGCATACACTTCATAACCTTCGGCACGGAGTCCCTGGGAGAGTTTTAAACACCATTTCTGTTTTTCTAGACCCATTGCAATAGACATGGCTTCATACTTCTCTAAGTATTGGTCTATCCGTTCCTTCTCGGGTTCGAACGGCTGTAAAGGCCATTTCATAGCCTGGTAGTCACGTCTACTGCTTGACTCTGAGCCAGGAGGTACACCTCCTCCCATAGCTCCATCAGTTACACCTGCAGCAGGCACTTGTGCCTCAAGTAGCTTCATTCGATACTCATGGTCACGTTTTTCTTTCTCGGCTTCCAACTCAAGCCGTTTCATTTCAGTATCAGCCGCTATCCTCTTTTCCTCAAGAGCCACTTTACTGGCTTCCAGTTCTCTTTCTGCTCTCCTCCTGTCTCTTTCCTCTTGGCGAAAATTTCTTTCCACCTCTTGGACATAGGATTTCAAAGCATCTCCTTCAAGATCAGACTTACGTCCAGTTTCCTGAACTTTGTCTAAGTCTAACTCTTGGGTAGACATGTTGACTATGAGAGGTGGGTACTCAAGTATGTGTGGGTGAAGCAATACAATGAATCAATAATCAATAGTACTAACTAATCACCACAACACAAATGTCCGTCAGACAGTTAGGAGACAGGTAGAAGTAGTAGAATCTTATGTAGACTGAAGTAGAGGATAAAGACTAAGTCCCTATCCCTATGTGAGAGGTCTACAACACACAAAGATCTTGGAATAATCCCGGACGAGCCCCCACTCTGTATGGAGTGTAACGAGTTCACCTTGGGTAGTGAGAGTGAACCACACCCGAGGTGTCTCTGGCACTCCCGTGTATTCTAGCCCCAGGGGTTGGACAAGCAGATACACATTTTTACTCTGTGGTTGATCTCATATTAGTTAATTACGTCTACAAGCCCCTCCAGATTCTAGACCCCCACTAACTACCTACACCTGTGGAACAATGAACACTTAGGCATCGTCCGAGACCACACTCAATCATTATACAAAGAGCAAGTCAACTTACATAAAGTTTATTCTACCCTTGAGAATATAGAACTGAAATGAACATCCTGATAGAATAATCTATTTACACAAATAGAAGATAGAGTAGAGACAGAATCAGAGATGTAGGTGTCTTCATCGAGTTGAGAAGTAGATTGGATGCAGATGTCCCGTCCAGTCGGTCCGCCACTCACCCGGCTTCCTTCCAGTGAGATGACTAGAACCTTGGAGACCACTCCGTCTCCAGAGCGTGGATCCACAACAATAGAGTCACTGCTGGACCACACTTCACTGGACCAACTGCATCTGTATCACTCCCACGGAGTCACTGTTAATACAGTTCTCGAACAATACCGGTTGGGAGACAATCCTCCTGGACTTGACTCCAAGTATTCGTTACTTCGATGAACTTAAATAGTCACTGACCAATCGAATGGTCTGTCACTCATAGCACAGTCCCACTGCAGAACGGATCTGTCAATGACCAATTCAATGGTCCCTTCATCACATCACAGGAACATGGATGGAAAAATGTCAATGACCAATTCAATGGTCTCTTACAGTCACACTGCTTGTAGAATCAGATATGGCTACTGAAATGTTACTGAGTCCTACTCGAACACAGTTTATAATCTTCATACTGAGACAGTACATTAATAGAATCAGACATCTATTTCACGGAAACAATTCAGGTTGGACTATAATCCATAGTCCCTTCCACCGGGTAACACTTGCCACAAGTCAATAGCTGGTGTCGTTCTTCTCAAGACCTGCCACTAGAGCTGTCCAAAGAACCATTCAAGTGTCTGAAGATCAGTTACTTCTGCGTTTAGGCAGAACCACCGTCATAATATACGGTCCGGTGTTTCCTTTCGTTGAGCATGATTACTCAAAATGCTGAAATGTTCCTGGCAGAAACAGAGTATCTTCTATTATCGAAAAACATCACAAACCATCACTTCCCACACGTGCACCTTCAGGGCAGTTGTATTTCTTGATGCAAACTTCACGCATGGTGAATCACATTGGGTACCTGGTGTGGTTGAGTCTGGCGTGATAAGTAAAGAACTGAACCCTTCGCTGTGTCACACGAAGTGGTTTCCTGCCAACAACATTATAGTTGACTGGTTCCTCAACAGGCAAACTCCTGAAAAGGAAGAGCGACCGGTGAGAGTATACTGGCCCAAACATTAGTCCACATGCATCCTACCAATAACTACTCAACCCTCAGTCATGCTACTTAGTTATGCATATAACCAAAGCATTATCTCTATATGGAGAGTAGTAAAGCATGGGTTCCCAAATGTCAGCTGGCCTCACAGAACAGCCCGTCAAACAGAGCAAGAAATCAGAATGACGAGTCTGATCGTAGGTCTCACCTATCCCTAATCATCTACCAGTCGTCGCTAACGTCAGTAGTGATACAAGGCTGTTATTGTTCTAATTTAATCGAACTAAACAAATAGGTAAAGAGTCCCTGGACTCGTTCCTAACATCATCAATGTTCATTAAGAAACATAATCTTGATCAATATACCATCCCTCGGGATATAGGAATAGGACATGATCACATCCACTATGTACACAAGCCTGTTTGCTGGTGGGACCAACTGCCCACGCCATAGCAAACTCTTCTTATCAGACTGTCTTAGAGTCCAGAAGCCTTCTTGAGAATACATGTTCCCCACATGTTCCAAGGGTAATGTTCCAGTTCTGTCCTCCCAAGTGGTTTAGCCTTGGTCTGGACCGAACTTCATCGTTGGTTTGGCCTACCAACCCATACTTTCATAACTTGCTTTCACATCCCCCATATCCTATATTTCCCCAGTCTCATACAGCCTCCTTGCATCCTTCCATACTTCCAGCACCTTAGCATTCACTCGCACTAGCGCCAGTATGAAAGAAACAGGATAGCTCAGACAAGATTTCAGAACGCATATTTATATCGCGACGGCACGCAGTGTTATCACGCGTCGAGCTATTCGGCGTTCGGAATTACTCCAGGAAGTATCACATGCCATGACCTAATATATATACACAATGTCACATCATATATATATATATATACATATATATCACCAAAGCAAACTTACCTTACCACAGAAATCCGGTGTTCCACACAATGAATTCACTATTAAGTTATTACACAATAGTTACATCATTCCTGGTGGCACAGAACTAAGTTCTTCCTTTACTTAGTAACTAAGCACAAATGTTGTCTGAATCTCCACCTACCAACTTACCTGGTTTTCTAACCGTTCTTCTGGCTTCAGCAACTGACTGACATAATCTAAGTTTCCATCCGGCACAAGTAACTATGTTTTATTCTAACACAGCAACCTAATAGATGCAACGATTGGCAATATATGGTACATATATTTGGAACCCAAATCGCCCACATCACATTACGGCGTTCCTAACAGCTGATTCGCGAGCACACAGTAAACAAACCACACGATTAGCCTGTCACCTGCGTTATCGATCGGTTTGCTAATTAGTATGCAAGGACATCCGCATAGGTAATGAGGTTAGAACAATGGCGTGTGGAACACACGTACAAAGTTAAATGATTTAAACAAATATCTACCTGAATGGTGAAAAACCAGATTTCCAGTCAGCTTCAGAACTGTTCAAGGGCTTCTCAGCTTCCTTTCCATAACAGTCAGCCGAATCATGGTTGAGGTGAGACGCAACACAAAAATGGCTCACATCAGGCCTGCGTCTGTTCTCTTCGAACAAAAGTAAGTGAATGACTGGTTTAGCCAATTTCCCGCTTCGTGCCAACTCAATGCGCACTAGAAGCGAGTGCTTCTTGAGAAAAGATACTTTCTCGGGAAACCGTCATTCCCCGCCTAGAGTTTCTAGATCTCTCTGCACGAGAATTTAGAGCGATACCCAACATCACGGGTCACGCGAATTTCGGTGTTTCGAGAAGATTCTAGATAGCAATTCCTCCATCGGCTTCCCTCAGTCTATTTTTAGCTGGGAAAGTCCCCCGATGTCGCGCCAAAATAGTGCGGGATCTTGACGACCCAAGACAGATAAACGCGTTTCGTCACAACCACCAAACACAACATCAGCAACATCAACAATAACATCATCACCATCAACAATAACATCATCACAACCAACCGCAACATCAGCACCATCAACAATAACATCATCAACACCAACAATAACATCATCACCACCAACCGCAACATCAGCAACATCAACAATAACATCATCACCACCAACAACAACATCATCACCACCAACCACAACATCAGCACCATCAATCACAACATCAGCACCATCAAACACAACATCAGCACCATCAAACACAACATCAGCACCATCAAACACAACTTCAGCACCATCAAACACAACATCAGCACCATCAAACACAACATCAGCACCATCAAAAATCACATCATCACCACCAACCACAACATCAGCACCATCAACCACAACATCAGAACCATCAACAATAAAAACAAGGACACACTGACAGAGGAATTTAAAACTCTGAAGAATGCCTTAAACCTGAATGGGTACTCCACAGGATTTATAAAGCGCCACTGCCAACAGCCTAAACCGAAATCAGAAGTAACTACAGTCCCTAAACTCAAATTATTCATGCAGCTAACCTTCCGAGGAGATGACGTAATGCAACGTCTGCCGGACCGGCTCACTACAGCAGTCGAGCGAACATTCTGTGCTGCAGCTCTAGTCATCAGGTACAGAAACACACCGATCCCAGTCCCAGAAGTAAAAGAACCTGTAGCTCTTGTACGCCAAATCAAATTGTATTTACCAATTTTACATGCAGATGCCCGAGGCCATCTACATAGGCAGAACTGAGCGACAGTTACATTGCAGGGTTTCGGAACATATTCCGAATTGGTTGGACAAGATACTACACACAGAAGATGGTAGCCTAGTCAGGCCGACACACCGGAACAGTCCGGCTTCATCGGTCGGGAGACCCGTGCTCGAGAGTGGTCACGTGGTTGAAAGAGACAGTGCCTTCCGTGTGTTGTTCAACACACAAAGTAGTCGATTGTTAAAGTTTGCTGAAGCTATACTAATCAACCTTCGTAAGCCGTCCTTGTGCAAGCAGAAAGACATGTTAGTCAGTTTAAAACTCCTTTTTTAAAACAAAAGAGCTGCATAAGGTCACATGAAAACATCGAAGATCCTGCCATTGGCACCAGCTGGTCTTCATCATCACACGGAGACAGCATCTGAACCATATATCATTGACTCGAAGTTACCACAGTGCTGATTGTGAGACGAATCATTCTTTGGTTGTTGCAAGGGTTAGACTGAGACCTAAGAGGATCTACACAGCTAAACACAAATCTTGCCCCAGGATTAATATTATTAACACTCACGATCCTGAAAAGTGCTTTCAGTTTCAACAGCAACTTGAAGACGCTTTCACTGATACACCAGAAAATTGTACAGTAAATGAAAAGTGGGGTCAACTTAAGGAAACTCTTTATAAAACTGCCAGTAGGGGTTTACGGCACTGTGGATCATAAGAGGCAGGACTGGTTTGCGGCAAACAGCAGACTCTGCAGCCCTTGATTGATAAGAAGAAGATAACTCTCTTAAGAAACAAGGAAAGACCTATGAGTAACATTCTGAGTGAGATAAAGCAAGCTAGGAAGGATGTGCAAAAGGCTGCCAGGCAGTGTGCAAATGATTATTGGATCAAGTTATGTGAGTCCATTCAAATCGCAAGTGATAAGGGAAACATCAGAAGCATGTATGAAGGAATAAAGAAAGCCTGTGGTCCAATGATCAAAAGAAATGCACCATTGAAAACCTTGACTGGAGACATCATAACTGATAAGAAACAGCAGATGGACAGATGGGTAGAGCACTATTTGGAGCTTTACTCAAGTGAGACCAAACTAGCGGATGATGCCCTCAACGCCATAGAGGCTCTACCAACTCTTGACCACCTGGACACACTTCCCACCATAACAGAAGTTAAGTGTGCTATAAATGAACTTGCATCTGGCAAGGCTCCAGGTAAGGATGGGATTCCAATAGAGGTTATCAGGAGTGGGCAAGACACACTCACTCTACAGATCCACCAGCTAATAGAGCTATGCTGGCGAGAAGGACAAGTCCCACAGGATTTCAAAGATTCAAGCATCATAACACTGTACAAGAACAAGGGCGATCGGAGCGACTGCAACAACTATAGGGGTATCTCACTTCTGTGTATTGTTGGAAAAGTATTTGCCAGAATTGTTCTGCGCAGACTTCAAGTCCTAGGAGATCAAGTCTACCCCGAATCACAGTGTGGCTTTCGACAGAACCGGTCTACCATTGATATGATATTCTCATTGCGACAAATGCAAGAAAAATGCCGTGAACAGAATCAACCACTGTTTATTGCCTTCATCGACCTCACAAAGGCATTTGATTTGGTCAGTCGTGAGGGTCTGTTCAAGGCACTAAAGAAGATTGGCTGCCCACCAACTCTTCTGTCCATTGTGGAATCGTTCCACACAGGCATGAAGGGTATAATCAAGTTTGATGGTGCAACTTCTGAAGAGTTTGAAATCAAGAGTGGAGTTAAGCAAGGTTGTGTACTAGCTCCCACCCTCTTTGGAATATACTTTTCACTTCTACTGAAATATGCCTTTCGTGATCAGGATGGTGGTATATAAATTCACTCGCGCTCAGATGGCGGCCTCTACAATGCTCAGAGATTGAAGGCCAAGACCAAAATTAGGAGGGTACTGATCAGAGAGTTGCTTTTTGCAGATGATGCTGCAGTTACGACCCACTCTGAGGAAGAATTGCAATGTTTACTATCTGCATTCTCCAATGCTTGTTCTGAATTTGGTTTAACAATTAGCAAAAAAAAAAAAGACGCAGATTATGTCACAAGGTGCACATGGGGTACCATCAATCTTTATTGACGACGCCGAACTAGAGATGGTAGACCATTTTACATATCTAGGATCAGTGGTAAATAGCAAATTATCCCTAGATCAGGAAATCAACATCCGGATTGGTAAGGCAGCAACAACAATGAACAGGTTAAGAAAAAGAGTCTGGGAGAACAGGAAGCTTACTGCCAAAACAAAAGTCCTTGTCTATCAAGCCTGTGTCCTTAGTACTCTTCTTTATGGCAGTGAAACCTGGACAACTTACTCACACCAAGAGAAACGTTTAAACAGCTTTCATATGCGGTGTCTGCGAAGAATTCTTGGTATTAAGTGGCAAGACAAAATCACAAATACTGAAGTATTGGAAAGATCAGGTTGTGTGACGGTTTATTCCATGCTCAGTCTTCGTAGACTTAGATGGATAGGACATCTTAGGAGGATGGATGATGGTAGAATACCAAAGGACATCTTTTTGGTGAATTACAGATGGGTAAGAGATCTCAGGGTCGGCCTCTACTACGATACAAAGATGTGTGTAAGCGGGACATGATTGATACAGGCATTGATAATGCACATTGGGAGGGGGGAGGGGGGCAAGTCGCCGCTGAACGTTTGCATGGAGTTCAAATATCAGAAATGGAATAAAGACAAAGGAGAAAATTATTCCACATAAGTCACACACCGAGCGTGTGAGACGTACGATGGTGCATGATAGTGGAAATGACCACGTGTTCACATGCACCCACTGTGAACGAACATTTACAGCGCGGAATTGGCCTTATAAGTCATATTCGCTACCGCCATGGGTAAAAGTTATTATGCCTTTGGAAGCACAAACTATCGTCTGTCAAGAGGGCAAGGTGTAAATGAATTATAAATATATATATATATAATATATATATATAATATATATATATATATATATATATATATAGATATATATATATATATATATATATATATATATATATATATATATACACAGTCGTAAAAACAGTTCCAAATGCAGACTGTTACAGTGATCACAGATTAATTACAGGCACATTGAGGGTAAAGTTAAAGAAAGTCAATTATACAGCAGGACACCCTAAATATGACTTGTGCAAATTGAAAACTGACAAAGAAATACAAGATAATTTTAACATAGAAGTAAAGAACAAATTTGATATATTGTCTGATCTAGAGATCCTGTTTCAAGATGTAGATGATCAATGGGAAACGATGAAGAATTCAATCAGTTGCGCAGCAGAAAAAAACTATTCCAAAAGTAAAGAAAGTGGGCCGTAAGACATGGATGACTGAAGAAATTTTACAACTAATGGAAACAAGAAGACAGAACAAAAATAATCCTGCCAAATATGAAGAAATTCACAGAAAAGTGAGAACCTTATGTAAGGAGGCAAAAGAAACATGGCTTGAGAAAAATTGCAGAGAAATTGAAAAACAACACAACAGTAACAATGCGAAACTAATGCACAAAAGAATTCAGGAGCTTACTAATCAAAGAACACGTACATTAGCAGGCTGCCTAAAGACAAAAGATGGAAGAGTCATAATAGAAAAAGATCAGATCTTACATGAATGGTCAGATTATGTGAAAAACCTTTATGACGATAACAGAGACGAACAGTATGATGTCCAAAATAATAATGAAGGACCAGCAATTTTAAAGATGGAGGTTCAGAATGCGCTTAACCATATGAAATCTGGCAAGACCCCCGGTTCAGACAGCGTCACAACAGAAATGATTAATGCTTTAGAAGAATATGGAATAGATAAAGTTACCAGTCTGCTTAATACAATATATGATACTGGAAATATACCTCAGGAGTTATGTAATTCTGTATTTATTGCAATCCCAAAGAAATCAGGAGCCTTGGAATGTGATCAACATCGAACAATTAGTATAATGAGTCACATCACGAAGATTTTGCTAAGAATTATCATGCAAAGAGTTAGGAGGAAAATACAACCTGAAATAGGAGAAGAACAATGTGGGTTTGTGGAAGGCAAGGGTACAGTAAATGCTGTGTATATACTGAGAAACATAATCGAACGTTCTATAGAAGTAAACAAAGATCTACACCTTTGCTTTATTGACTACACAAAGGCTTTTGATAAAGTGAGACATGTCAACATGATAAGGATGCTTGAAGATCTACAAATTGATGGAAAAGATCTTAGACTTGTAAAAAACATATATTGGAAACAACAAGCTGCCATAAGAGTTGATAATGAAGTAAGCCAATATCAGCCTATTAAAAGGGGTGTGAGACAGGGATGTGTAATGTCTCCAGATCTGTTTTCCCTGTACAGTGAAAGTATTTTCAGAAATATTGAAGATATGGAAGGAATCAACATTGGGGGACGATGCATCAATAACATTAGATATGCAGATGATACAGTCTTGATTGCAGACAATGAACAGGACCTGCAAAATTTAGTAGATGCGATTGTTACACACAGTGAACAACTAGGGTTAGAATTAAATTGTAAAAAGACACAGATTATGGTCGTCACTAGGAAGGACGAAATACCACAATGTAATATACAAGTAAATGGGAATATTCTTCAACAAGTGAGCAGGTACAATTATCTCGGAACAGTAATAACATCTGATGGGAGATGCCTTGAAGAGATTAGAACAAGAATCGCCATGGCAAAAGTAGCCTTTAGCAAGATGAAAAACATATTGACCAATAAAAAGATGTCAATTGAAACGAGAAAAAGAGTGTTGAGATGCTACATTGAACCTGTACTTTTATATGGATGTGAAGCGTGGACAATGAGCAGTCAGGCTGAAAAACATCTGATGGCTGTAGAGATGTGGTTTCTGAGGAAAATGCAAAGAATACCATGGACAGCCAGAAAGACCAATGAACAAGTCCTTCAAGAAACAAATGAAGATCGTAAATTGATTAGAGAAATTAGACGTAGACAGTCAAAATTTTTTGGGCATGTTATGAGAAGAAATGGATTGGAGAATTTGGTGACAACTGGTAAGATCGAGGGGAACAGACCAAGGGGAAGACCTAGAAGCAAGTACCTGGATGGCTTGGCCTTGTGGCATGGTCGAGACAGAAACACGGAGCTGATCCACGACTCTGGTGATCGAGTGAGATGGCAGAACATGACCGCCCACGCTTACCGGCATGGCACATGATGGATGGATATATATATATATATATATATATATATATATATATATATATATATATATATATATATATATATATATATATATATATATATATATATATATATATATATATATATATATATATATATATCCTGAAAAGTGCTTTCAGTTTCAAACAGCAACTTGAAGTCGCTTTCACTGATACACCAGAAAATTGTACAGTAAATAAAAAGTGGGGTCAAATTAAGGAAACTCTTTATAAAACTTCTGTAGGGGTTTACGGCACTGTGGATCATAAGAGGCAGGACTGGTTTGCGGCAAACAGCGAGACCCTGCAGCCCTTGATTGATAAGAAGAAGAAAGCTCACTTAAGAAACAAGGAAAGACCAACGCGTAACACTCTGAGTGAGCTAAGGCAAGCTAGGAAGGATGTGCAAAAGGCTGCCAGGCAGTGTGCAAATGATTATTGGATCAAGTTATGTGAGTCCATTCAAATCGCAAGTGATAAGGGAGACATAAGAAGCATGTATGAAGGAATAAAGAAAGCCTGTGGTCCAGTGATCAAAAGAAGTGCACCACTGAAAACCTTGACTTGAGAAATCATCACTGACAAGAAACAGCAGATGGACAGATGGGTAGAGCACTATTTGGAGCTTTACTCAAGTGAGACCAAACTAGCGGATTATGCCCTCAACGCCATCGAGGCTCTACCAACTCTTGACCACATGGACACTCTTCCCACCATAACAGAAGTTAAGTGTGCTATAAATGAACTTGCATCTGGCAAGGCTCCAGGTAAGGATGGGATTCCAATAGAGGTTATAAGGAGTGGGCAAGACACACTCACTCTACAGATCCACCAGCTAATAGAGCTATGCTGGCGAGAAGGACAAGTCCCACAGGATTTCAAAGATTCAAGCATCATAACACTGTACAAGAACAAGGGCGATCGGAGCGACTGCAACAACTATAGGGGTATCTCACTTCTGTGTATTGTTGGAAAAGTATTTGCCAGAATTGTTCTGCGCAGACTTCAAGTCCTAGGAGATCAAGTCTACCCCGAATCACAGTGTGGCTTTCGACAGAACCGGTCTACCATTGATATGATATTCTCATTGCGACAGATGCAAGAAAAATGCCGTGAACAGAATCAACCACTGTTTATTGCCTTCATCGACCTCACAAAGGCATTTGATTTAGGTCAGTCGTGAGGGTCTATTCAAGGCACTAAAGAAGATTGGCTGCCCACCAACTCTTCTGTCCATTGTGGAATCGTTCCACACAGGCATGAAGGGTATAATCAAGTTTGATGGTGCAACTTCTGAAGAATTTGAAATCAAGAGTGGAGTTAAGCAAGGTTGTGTACTAGCTCCCACCCTCTTTGGAATATACTTTTCACTTTTACTGAAATATGCCTTTCATGATCAGGATGGTGCTATATACATTCATTCACTCACGCTCAGATGGTGGCCTTTACAAAGCTCAAAGATTGAAGGCCAAGACCAAAATTAGGAGGGTACTGATCAGAGAGTTGCTTTTTGCAGATGATGCTGCAGTTACGACCCACTCTGAGGAAGAATTGCAATGTCTACTATCTGCATTATCCAATGCTTGTTCTGAATTTGGTTTAACAATTAGCAAAAAGAAGGCACAGATTATGTCACAAGGTGAACATGGGGTACCATCAATCTTTATTGACGACGCCGAACTAAAGATGGTAGACCATTTTACATATCTATGATCAGTGGTAAATAGCAAATTATCCCTAGATCAGGAAATCAACATCCGGATTGGTAAGGCAGCAACAACAATGAACAGGTTAAGAAAAGAGTCTGGGAGAACAGGAAACTTACTTCAAAAACAAAAGTCCTTGTCTATCAAGCCTGTGTCCTTATTACTCTTCTTTATGGCAGTGAAACCTAGACAACTTACTCACACCAAAAGAAACGTTTAAACAGCTTTATTGTTCGGGGTCTGTGAAGAATTCTTGGTATTAAGTGGAAAGACAAAATCACAAATACTGAAGTATTGGAAAGATCAGGTTGTGTGACGGTTTATTCCATGCTCAGTCTTCGTAGACTTAGATGGATAGGACATCTTAGGAGGATGGATGATGGTAGAATACCAAAGGACATCTTTTTTTAGTGAATTACGTACTACTACGATACAAAGATGTGTGTAAACGGGACATGAATGATGCAGGCATTGATAATGCACATTGTGAGGGGAAGGGGGGCAAGTCGCCGCTGAACGTTTTCCATGGAGTTCAAATATCAGAAATGGAATAAAGACAAAGGAGAAAATTATTCCACATAAGTCACACACCGAGCGTGTGAGACGTACGATGGTGCATGATGGTGGAAATGACCACGTGTTCACATGCACCCACTGTGAACGAACATTTACAGCGCGAATTGGCCTTATAAGTCATATTCGCTACCGCCATGGGTAAAAGATATTATGCCTTTGTGAAGCACAAACTATCGTCTGTCAAAAAGGCAAGGTGTAAATGAATTATATATATATATATATATATATATATATATATATATATATATATATATATATATATATATATATATATATATATATATATATATATATATATATATATATATATATATATATATCCTGAAAATTGCTTTCAGTTTCAACTGCAACTTGAAGACGCTTTCACTGATACACCTGAAAATTGTACAGTAAATGAAAAGTGGGGTCAAATTAAGGAAACTCTTTATAAAACTTCTGTAGGGGTTTACGGCACTGTGAATCATAAGAGGCAGGACTGGTTTGCAGCAAACAGCGAGACTCTGCAGCCCTTGATTGATAAGAAGAAGAAAGCTCACTTAAGAAACAAGGAAAGACCAACGCGTAACACTCTGAGTGAGCTAAGGCAAGCTGGAAGGATGTGCAAAAGGCTGCCAGGCAGTGTGCAAATGATTATTGGATCAAGTTATGTGAGTCCATTCAAATCGCAAGTGATAAGGGAGACATAAGAAGCATGTATGAAGGAATAAAGAAAGCCTGTGGTCCAGTGATCAAACGAAGTGCACCATTGAAAACCTTGACTTGAGAAATCATCACTGACAAGAAACAGCAGATGGACAGATAGGGTAGAGCACTATTTGGAGCTTTACTCAAGTGAGACCAAACTAGCGGATGATGCCCTCAACGCCATCGAGGCTCTACCAACTCTTGACCACCTGGACACCTTCCCACCATAACAGAAGTTAAGTGTGCTATAAATGAACTTGCATCTGGCAAAGCTCCAGGTAAGGATGGGATTCCAATAGAGGTTATAAGGAGTGGGCAAGACACACTCACTCTACAGATCCACCAGCTAATAGAGCTATGCTGGCGAGAAGGACAAGTCCCACAGGATTTCAAAGATTCAAGCATCATAAAACTGAACAAGAACAAGGGCGATCAGAGCGACTGCAACAACTATAGGGGTATCTCACTTCTGTGTATTGTTGGAAAAGTATTTGCCAGAATTGTTCTGCGCAGACTTCAAGTCCTAGGAGATCAAGTCTACCCCAAATCGCAGTGTGGCTTTCGACAGAACCGGTCTACCATTGATATGATATTCTCATTGCGACAGATGCAAGAAAAATGCCGTGAACAGAATCAACCACTGTTTGTTGCCTTCATCCACCTCACAAAGGCATTTGATTTAGTCAGTCGTGAGGGTCTATTCAAGGCACTAAAGAAGATTGGCTGCCCACCAACTCTTCTGTCCATTGTGGAATCGTTCCACACAGGCATGAAGGGTATAATCAAGTTTGATGGTGCAACTTCTGAAGAATTTGAAATCAAGAGTGGAGTTAAGCAAGGTTGTGTACTAGCTCCCACCCTCTTTGGAATATACTTTTCACTTTTACTGAAATATGCCTTTCATGATCAGGATGGTGCTATATACATTCATTCACTCACGCTCAGATGGCGGCCTTACAAATGCTCAAGAGATTGAAGGCCAAGACCAAAATTAGGAGGGTACTGATCAGAGAGTTGCTTTTTGCAGATGATGCTGCAGTTACGACCCACTCTGAGGAAGAATTGCAATGTCTACTATCTGCATTCTCCAATGCTTGTTCTGAATTTGGTTTAACAATTAGCAAAAAGAAGGCACAGATTATGTCACAAGGTGCACATGGGGTACCATCAATCTTTATTGACGACGCCGAACTAGAGATGGTAGACCATTTTACATATCTAGGATCAGTGGTAAATATCAAATTATCCCTAGATCAGGAAATCAACATCCGAATTGGCAAGGCAGCAACAACAATGAACAGGTTAAGAAAAGAGTCTGGGAGAACAGGAAACTTACTGCAAAACAAAAGTCCTTGTCTATCAAGCCTGTGTCCTTATTACTCTTCTTTATGGCAGTGAAACCTAGACAACTTACTCACACCAAAAGAAACGTTTAAACAGCTTTATTGTGCGGGGTCTGTGAAGAATTCTTGGTATTAAGTGGCAAGACAAAATCACAAATACTGAAGTATTGGAAAGATCAGGTTGTGTGACGGTTTATTCCATGCTCAGTCTTCGTAGACTTAGATGGATAGGACATCTTAGGAGGATGGATGATGGTAGAATACCAAAGGACATCTTTTTTTTAGTGAATTACGTACTACTACGATACAAAGATGTGTGTAAACGGGACATGAATGATGCAGGCATTGATAATGCACATTGGGAGGGGAAGGGGGGCAAGTCGCCGCTGAACGTTTTCCATGGAGTTCAAATATCAGAAATGGAATAAAGACAAAGGAGAAAATTATTCCACATAAGTCACACACCGAGCGTGTGAGACGTACGATGGTGCATGATGGTGGAAATGACCACGTGTTCACATGCACCCACTGTGAACGAACATTTACAGCGCGAATTGGCCTTATAAGTCATATTCGCTACCGCCATGGGTAAAAGATATTATGCCTTTGTGAAGCACAAACTATCGTCTGTCAAAAGGGCAAGGTGTAAATGAATTATATATATATATATAGTTTCAACTGCAACTTGAAGACGCTTTCACTGATACACCTGAAAATTGTACAGTAAATGAAAAGTGGGGTCAAATTAAGGAAACTCTTTATAAAACTTCTGTAGGGGTTTACGGCACTGTGAATCATAAGAGGCAGGACTGGTTTGCAGCAAACAGCGAGACTCTGCAGCCCTTGATTGATAAGAAGAAGAAAGCTCACTTAAGAAACAAGGAAAGACCAACGCGTAACACTCTGAGTGAGCTAAGGCAAGCTAGGAAGGATGTGCAAAAGGCTGCCAGGCAGTGTGCAAATGATTATTGGATCAAGTTATGTGAGTCCATTCAAATCGCAAGTGATAAGGGAGACATAAGAAGCATGTATGAAGGAATAAAGAAAGCCTGTGGTCCAGTGATCAAACGAAGTGCACCATTGAAAACCTTGACTTGAGAAATCATCACTGACAAGAAACAGCAGATGGACAGATGGGTAGAGCACTATTTGGAGCTTTACTCAAGTGAGACCAAACTAGCGGATGATGCCTTCAACGCCATCGAGGCTCTACCAACTCTTGACCACCTGGACACTCTTCCCACCATAACAGAAGTTAAGTGTGCTATAAATGAACTTGCATCTGGCAAAGCTCCAGGTAAGGATGGGATACCAATAGAGGTTATAAGGAGTGGGCAAGACACACTCACTCTACAGATCCACCAGCTAATAGAGCTATGCTGGCGAGAAGGACAAGTCCCACAGGATTTCAAAGATTCAAGCATCATAACACTGAACAAGAACAAGGGCGATCGGAGCGACTGCAACAACTATAGGGGTATCTCACTTCTGTGTATTGTTGGAAAAGTATTTGCCAGAATTGTTCTGCGCAGTCTTCAAGTCCTAGGAGATCAAGTCTACCCCGAATCACAGTGTGGCTTTCGACAGAACCGGTCTACCATTGATATGATATTCTCATTGCGACAGATGCAAGAAAAATGCCGTGAACAGAATCAACCACTGTTTGTTGCCTTCATCGACCTCACAAAGGCATTTGATTTAGTCAGTCGTGAGGGTCTATTCAAGGCACTAAAGAAGATTAGCTGCCCACCAACTCTTCTGTCCATTGTGGAATCGTTCCACACAGGCATGAAAGGTATAATCAAGTTTGATTTTGCAACTTCTGAAGAATTTGAAATCAAGAGTGGAGTTAAGCAAGGTTGTGTACTAGCTCCCACCCTCTTTGGAATATACTTTTCACTTCTACTGAAACATGCCTTTCATGATCAGGATGGTGCTATATACATTCATTCACTCACGCTCAGATGGTGGCCTTTACAATGCTCAGAGATTGAAGGCCAAGACCAAAATTAGGAGGGTACTGATCAGAGAGATGCTTTTTGCAGATGATGCTGCAGTTACGACCCACTCTGAAGAAGAATTGCAATGTCTACTATCTGCATTCTCCAATGCTTGTTCTGAATTTGGTTTAACAATTAGCAAAAAGAAGGCACAGATTATGTCACAAGGTGCACATGGGGTACCATCAATCTTTATTGACGACGCCGAACTAAAGATGGTAGACCATTTTACATATCTATGATCAGTGGTAAATAGCAAATTATCCCTAGATCAGGAAATCAACATCCGGATTGGTAAGGCAGCAACAACAATGAACAGGTTAAGAAAAGAGTCTGGGAGAACAGGAAACTTACTTCAAAACCAAAAGTCCTTGTCTATCAAGCCTGTGTCCTTATTACTCTTCTTTATGGCAGTGAAACCTAGACAACTTACTCACACCAAAAGAAACGTTTAAACAGCTTTATTGTGCGGGGTCTGTGAAGAATTCTTGGTATTAAGTGGCAAGACAAAATCACAAATACTGAAGTATTGGAAAGATCAGGTTGTGTGACGGTTTATTCCATGCTCAGTCTTCGTAGACTTAGATGGATAGGACATCTTAGGAGGATGGATGATGGTAGAATACCAAAGGACATCTTTTTTTTAGTGAATTACGTACTACTACGATACAAAGATGTGTGTAAACGGGACATGAATGATGCAGGCATTGATAATGCACATTGGGAGGGGAAGGGGGCCATGTCGCCGCTGAACGTTTTCCATGGAGTTCAAATATCAGAAATGGAATAAAGACAAAGGAGAAAATTATTCCACATAAGTCACACACCGAGCGTGTGAGACGTACGATGGTGCATGATGGTGGAAATGACCACGTGTTCACATGCACCCACTGTGAACGAACATTTACAGCGCGAATTGGCCTTATAAGTCATATTCGCTACCTCCATGGGTAAAAGATATTATGCCTTTGTGAAGCACAAACTATCGTCTGTCAAAAGGGCAAGGTGTAAATGAATTATATATATATATATATATATATATATATATATATATATATATATATATATATATATATATATATATATATATATATATATATATATATATATATATATATATATATATCCTGAAAATTGCTTTCAGTTTCAACTGCAACTTGAAGACGCTTTCACTGATACACCTGAAAATTGTACAGTAAATGAAAAGTGGGGTCAAATTAAGGAAACTCTTTATAAAACTTATGTAGGGGTTTACGGCACTGTGAATCATAAGAGGCAGGACTGGTTTGCAGCAAACAGCGAGACTCTGCAGCCCTTGATTGATAAGAAGAAGAAAGCTCACTTAAGAAACAAGGAAAGACCAACGCGTAACACTCTGAGTGAGCTAAGGCAAGCTAGGAAGGATGTGCAAAAGGCTGCCAGGCAGTGTGCAAATGATTATTGGATCAAGTTATGTGAGTCCATTCAAATCGCAAGTGATAAGGGAGACATAAGAAGCATGTATAAAGGAATAAAGAAAGCCTGTGGTCCAGTGATCAAACGAAGTGCACCATTGAAAACCTTGACTTGAGAAATCATCACTGACAAGAAACAGCTGCCATCCAGTTGATCATCTGGGTCCCATATTTGAAATACGATTGCTCTCTTCAACCTCGTTTGCCGTGGATCCCACCACCGGTTTCCAGTTGTATTTGACATTAGTCTCCTGTGTGGTTCAAACCGAAGTGTACCTGGCTATGGTCGTCCTGTCTGACGTTTAGCCATCTACTGCAACTACCGAGCGGTCTCCTTAGCTGGCGGTCCTCTTAACTCAAGTGGCTTTCTTGCACTTTAACGACCCTCGGACTCTGCGCGTCTTTCCCTTCTTGGGCTTATCTGCCTTGGGTAGGTTCCGTTCACAGCTCCTTAGTCGCTCTCACTCCTATCAGTGATTCAGACGAGTTCTAGCATGGGCGCTTGTCCGTCTTCCTTCACTTCCTCCCCCTACAGATACTATACAGACTTGGGCACGGATTAGCCACAATTTCTGAAGTCCTGTTACTATGTTCCTTGGGCTGCCCCAAGAGGGCTCAGGCCCCCGCCGCTCCCGGAGTCCACTATTAACTGTCCTCTCTCCTGCTCGACTCTCTTTCTACTGACTGGATCCTCAAGTATATATTACTTCTCGAGTTGGCGCCTTTCTGGAATCACGTGACCATGCTCTCTCCTTGTCGTGAAGGGCTACCCAATCAGCATACAGCACGCAGCTTGGCTGATCTGCATGTTTAATTTGCATCTTATTATCAATCTAACTCTCTCCACCCCGCTACCACCTTGTTTCTGAGTTCATAGTCCTTGTATTAGATTTCTCAGCTCAAGCACGTTCCCACTGCCATAAATCTACCAGCCTACGGTACCCCTTTTGGTCTCTAGACAGCCTTCGTTTATTTCAGATCTCGAATGCACCTATAAACTATGTGGCCTGTGTTGTTTTCTGACAGCTCGAACCTAAAGTATACATTACATCTGGCATTCCCCGACCCTGAGAAAGCTACAGAACAACGAAAGTTGAGGTAGAGTTTTAGGAAACCGAAACAATTCGGGTTCAGAGCTTGACCTTTCAAGCTGTTTAAAAATATCTTGGCCGATGAACTTAGATACTTCCAAATTCCACTACTGGTTTTGGTGACATCACTATCTAGTGCCTTGTTATCCCATTTTGTGACGCATCAGGCGTTCACACATTCCCCTCCTACTCTTCGACGGACCCACGTCGAATAAGAGAGATCTATACTCTTGGTGTGCTAAGCAAGGCCTTGTGTAAATCTGGGACTAATTACGTAAACAATAAGTCAATCGGACTTCATCATTGGCCCCAAACCTTTCATTGTAACTCTGCTACCAGTTATATCCCATGAACCTGATGCTTTAAGTAACAAATATCAAATATCAGTGACCAAAATATAAATCATCAGCCTCTGCCAAAATATATTACCGTATCCTATGAGTGGCGATGAGGAATATGCATTCTGTATACAAAATAAACTTGCAATTCTGACATCATCATCAACACCCAGCTCCATGGATGCAATACATGGTTAGATCAAAAATAAAAAGAATGTTCACAATGACAATCATCATTGTCAAAAAAGGGAACATATCTCCATTACAACCAACATAACCAGATTACCTTGGGTAATATGGGCATGACCGCCAGGAACATCTGAAATAGAAAGGCATATGGCCATATACGGATTCTACATTCTATGACTATGGAGATAAATCTGCAGCCTTTCTCTGCCCCAATGGTTCTTGTTCTTGGACAGACTGGTGTTCTTCCTTCTTGAGAAAAAGATATAATCATGTGTAACCAGGTCACCTGCTTAGAATACAAAAAGGCAACAATAAGACACAATGCTTTCAACTAATTACTAAATGTCAAGTCAGCAAGTTGATCCATGCCTAAATAAACTTCCTCTCTGCTTCCTTCCTGAATGAAGAGAATTTCCTGATAACCAGGATAACACTGTCCATCGGTCACATCACATTGGCACGATTAAAACACGTAAAGCAAGGGACACCTCCCTCTTGATTCGCTTGTCAATGTATGCATCTCTGGCACACCACATAAGCCATCCGTTATGTTGGAAGCAGAATGTACGTTGTTTCGCCTGCAGGAGGGATACACTGGCGGGATGGATCTCTGATGTCTCCTTCTTTGGGGGAATGTGGGGGAAATATGTCTCTCGATGACTTGGGATGATGTCCCATGGGGAGTTGAATATGATTGTTCGATGCTCTGATGCTGGGGGGAATGAGCTGGTGGGATGGAGTTTTGGTGCCTCCTTCTTTGGTGGAATGAGGGGATGTTTCTCAATGACTTGGGATGATGTCACCATGGGGAGTTGAATACATTCACAGACAGTCAATGCTGGTGGTGTGGAGGGTTTGCCCTGGCCTGGCGGTGTCACCGCCTACAGGCCAGCTGATTCCGATGAAGATACATTTGAATGCACTGCTCAATCAGCTCCGGGAATTCTGGAATAGCCACGTTCATCCCCTGACCACTCTTCAAAACTGTCCTCCTGTGATGAACAACTATATTTGTCCTTGGACAAGCACGGCCCTGGTCTCATTTAAACATGGGAGTGTTCTGCTCCCCTGCTATGTCACTTCCCGAAGTCGTCAACTTTCTTTGTAGCTTTTTGGGCAAAGCTTGGTGACTTCTGTAGAGGTATATGTGCATACCAGATAAGAAAAACATCGATAAGTTCAGGTTGGAACGTGTACTGTCTGAGAAGTTATGGTTCTCAAAAGTGAATAATAGGGTCACCTGTTGTTTCGACGACTTGCGATGACATGTTTGTAGTTGACCTGTGCTTTGTCTGGCATCTGGGCTCTCTTCCGTGCTGTGCTTTGGATATGGAGACATGGGGGAGGGTGTGCGGATAAGGGGGGATAGAAGGAATGGGGATGGGGTTGGGAAAATGGGGAGGACGGAGTTGGGAAGATGGGGGTGGGCAGATGGGGGGATGGGGATGAAGATGGGATCTTGGAGAGGATGGGGAACAAACCTGGGTTCTTTCAAATATGACCCGTCGATCTTTCTACGTGACCATGAAGATCAGGGAAATATAAATAGATCTACCACCTAAAACAATCATCAAGGAATGGAACAGTTACCATCAGGGTGATCCAGAGGCCGCTTACTATCCTAGGCTCAGGCTCGCCATTTTGTAACAGTAAAAATGAATATCAAGGATAGGAGGACATAAGTTTCCTATTCTTGGGTGCTCAAAGACAAAGAAGCGCAACACTGACTTTTAGTAGGCCAGAGAAGAAAAGATAATAAGAAGAAAGAGAAAAAGAGCACCTTATATATTCCCTCCAGTTAACAAAAGAAAGGGATAGAAAATTAGACAGAAGATTTCCAGGAATTCTTTGAGCGGAGGGTATACATACTGTTGTATACCCCAGACAAAAGATCACACTGTTGGACTGTAACAACATCAATGAATGGGACCGACAATAACCAATGTTACTGGGACAACAAAGACTAAACATAATACAACAGCAAAGACTAGATAAACAAGGTAAAACAATACGCATCAGTCTTTATTTTGTCCAATACTGTAGCACATATTAATAACTATGCGGATGACAAAGTGTGGTTACTTATGGACAAGACAATCAACACTCTACATCACTGACATTCATATAGGCAGTCTGCCGCATATAGCCAGACCTCTGCCTGTGGTGGCCGAGCCTACAGAGTACTCCTAAGACTCTGCTACGATACCTATACAGCCGGCTGACCAGGACTGGACAACAGAGAGACCATTACTTGGAAAATAGAAAGTAACACAACTCTAAATCTGAGTATGAGCCTTACAGTGCGGAGACGGGACTTACCATCCTGAGACACACAACACAACACTATGGATCCCTGTAGTACACAGCGGAAAATCAGTGGATTGAGCTCCAGATATTACCAAACCCCTGTGCCTCAGCCAAATCCAATATTGTGCCTAATGCCGCCAGAGAAAGTTCATGTCCCCAAACCGATTGGGACACATTACAATAACAAGACCACAACTTCAAAAATAAAAGTATAAACATGAGTGTGAAAGGTTGAACCAGGAACTACACCTTTAACCACGCAGTAACAAACTAAGGTATGGAAAGCTCGACTAAGGGATCAGTTAGGAGGCGAGGTGGAAAATGTGAGGTAAGGGAAAATGGGGGGTAATTAAGGACCCAGGGTTGTTCCCTTCGGCAGGAATCACATCATTCATTCTTCTGTCCATCCCAGTTGATCATTCTGGGTCCATATTTGAAATACGATTGCTCTCTTCAACCTCGTTTGCCGTGGATCCCACCACCGGTCTCCAGTGGTATTTGACATTAGTCTCCTGTGTGGTTCAAACCGCAGTGTACCTGGCTATGGTCGTCCTGTCTGATGTTTAGCCATCTACTGCAACTACCGAGCGGTCTCCTTAGCTGGCGGTCCTCTTAACTCAAGTGGCTTTCTTGCACTTTCACAACCCTCGGACTCTGCGCGTCTTTCCCTTCTTGGGCTTATCTGCCTTGGGTAGGTTCCGTTCACAGCTCCTTAGTCGCTCTCACTCCTATCAGTGATTCAGACGAGTTCTAGCATGGGCGCTTGTCCGTCTTCCTTCACTTCCTCCTCCTACAGATACTATACAGACTTGGGCACGGATTAGCCACAATTTCTGAAGTCCTGTTACTATGTTCCTTGGGCTGCCCCAAGAGGGCTCAGGCCCCCGCCGCTCCCGGAGTCCACTATTAACTGTCCTCTCTCCTGCTCGACTCTCTTTCTACTGACTGGATCCTCAAGTATATATTACTTCTCGAGTTGGCGCCTTTCTGGAATCACGTGACCATGCTCTCTCCTTGTCGTGAAGGGCTACCCAATCAGCATACAGCACGCAGCTTGGCTGATCTGCATGTTTAATTTGCATCTTATTATCAATCTAACTCTCTCCACCCCGCTACCACCTTGTTTCTGAGTTCATAGGTCCTTGTATTAGATTTCTCAGCTCAAGCACGTTCCCACTGCCATAAATCTACCAGCCTACGGTACCTCTTTTGGTCTCTAGACAGCCTTCGTTTATTTCAGATCTCGAATGCACCTATAAACTATGTGGCCTGTGTTGTTTTCTGACAGCTCGAACCTAAAGTATACATTACATCTGGCATTCCCCGACCCTGAGAAAGCTACAGAACAACGAAAGTTGAGGTAGAGTTTTAGGAAACCGAAACAATTCGGGTTCAGAGCTTGACCTTTCAAGCTGTTTAAAAATATCTTGGCCGATGAACTTAGATACTTCCAAATTCCACTACTGGTTTTGGTGACATCACTATCTAGTGCCTTGTTATCCCCTTTTGTGACGCATCAGGCGTTCACACATTCCCCTCCTACTCTTCGACGGACCCACGTCGAATAAGAGAGATCTATACTCTTGGTGTGCTAAGCAAGGCCTTGTGTAAATCTGGGACTAATTACGTAAACAATAAGTCAATCGGACTTCATCATTGGCCCCAAACCTTTCATTGTAACTCTGCTACCAGTTATATCCCATGAACCTGATGCTTTAAGTAACAAATATCAAATATCAGTGACCAAAATATAAATCATCAGCCTCTGCCAAAATATATTACCGTATCCTATGAGTGGCGATGAGGAATATGCATTCTGTATACAAAATAAACTTGCAATTCTGACATCAATCATCAACACCCAGCTCCATGGATGCAATACATGGTTAGATCAAAAATAAAAAGAATGTTCACAATGACAATCATCATTGTCAAAAAAGAGAACATATCTCCATTACAACCAACATAACCAGATTACCTTGGGTAATATGGGCATGACCGCCAGGAACATCTGAAATAGAAAGGCATATGGCCATATATGGATTCTACATTCTATGACTATGGAGATAAATCTGCAGCCTTTCTCTGCCCCAATGGTTCTTGTTCTTGGACAGACTGGTGTTCTTCCTTCTTGAGAAAAAGATATAATCATGTGCAAGCGGTCACCTGCTTAGAATACAAAAAGGCAACAATAAGACACAATGCTTTCAACTAATTACTAAATGTCAAGTCAGCAAGTTGATCCATGCCTAAATAAACTTCCTCTCTGCTTCCTTCCTGAATGAAGAGAATTTCCTGATAACCAGGATAACACTGTCCATCGGTCACATCACATTGGCACGATTAAAACACGTAAAGCAAGGGACACCTCCCTCTTGATTCACTTGTCAATGTATGTATCTCTGGCACACCACATAAGCCATCCGTTATGTTGGAAGCAGAATGTACGTTGTTTCGCCTGCAGGAGGGATACACTGGCGGGATGGATCTCTGATGTCTCCTTCTTTGGGGAATGTGGGGGAAATATGTCTCTCGATGACCTGGGGTGATGTCCCATGGGGAGTTGAATATGATTGTTCGATGCTCTGATGCTGGGGGGAATGAGCTGGTGGGATGGAGTTTTGGTGTCTCCTTCTTTGGTGGAATGAGGGGATGTTTCTCAATGACTTGGGATGATGTCACCATGGGGAGTTGAATACATTCACAGACAGTCAATGCTGGTGGTGTGGAGGGTTTGCCCTGGCCTGGCGGTGTCACCGCCTACAGGCCAGCTGATTCCGATGAAGATACATTTGAATGCACTGCCCAATCAGCTCCGGGGATTCTGGAATAGCCACGTTCATCCCCTGACCACTCTTCAAAACTGTCCTCCTGTGATGAACAACTATATTTGTCCTTGGACAAGCACGGCCCTGGTCTCATTTAAACATGGGAGTGTTCTGCTCCCCTGCTATGTCACTTCCCGAAGTCGTCAACTTTCTTTGTAGCTTTTTGGGCAAAGCTTGGTGACTTCTGTAGAGGTATATGTGCATACCAGATAAGAAAAACATCGATAAGTTCAGGTTCGAACGTGTACTGTTTGAGAAGTTATGGTTCTCATAAGTGAATAATAGGGTCACCTGTTGTTTCGACGACTTGCGATGACATGGTTGTAGTTGACCTGTGCTTTGTCTGGCATCTGGGCTCTCTTCCGTGCTGTGCTGTGCTTTGGATATGGAGACATGGGGGAGGGTGTGCGGATAAGGGGGGATAGAAGGAATGAGGATGGGGTTGGGAAAATGGGGAGGACGGAGTTGGGAAGATGGGGGTGGGCAGATGGGGGGATGGGGATGAAGATGGGATCTTGGAGAGGATGGGGAACAAACCTGGGTTCTTTCAAATATGACCCGTCGATCTTTCTACGTGACCATGAAGATCAGGGAAATATAAATAGATCTACCACCTAAAACAATCATCAAGGAATGGAACAGTTACCATCAGGGTGATCCAGAGGCCGCTTACTATCCTAGGCTCAGGCTCGCCATTTTGTAACAGGAAAAATGAATATCAAGGATAGGAGGACATAAGTTTCCTATTCTTGGGTGCTCAAAGACAAAGAAGCGCAACACTGACTTTTAGTAGGCCAGAGAAGAAAAGATAATAAGAAGAAAGAGAAAAAGAGCACCTTATATATTCCCTCCAGTTAACAAAAGAAAGGGATAGAAAATTAGACAGAAGATTTCCAGGAGTTCTTTGAGCGGAGGGTATACTGTTGTATACCCCAGACAAAAGATCACACTGTAGGACTGTAACAACATCAATGAATGGGACCGACAATAACCAACGTTACTGGGACAACAAAGACTAAACATAATACAACAGCAAAGACTAGATAAACAAGGTAAAACAATACGCATCAGTCTTTATTTTGTCCAATACTGTAGCACATATTCATAACTATGCGGATGACAAAGTGTGGTTACTTATGGACAAGACAATCAACACTCTACATCACTGACATTCATATAGGCAGTCTGCCGCATATAGCCAGACCTCTGCCTGTTGTGGCCGAGCCTACAGAGTACTCCTAAGACTCTGCTACGATACCTATACAGCCGGCTGACCAGGACTGGACAACAGAGAGACCATTACTTGGAAAATAGAAAGTAACACAACTCTAAATCTGAGTATGAGCCTTACAGTGCGGAGACGGGACTTACCATCCTGAGACACACAACACAACACTATGGATCCCTGTAGTACACAGCGGAAAATCAGTGGATTGAGCTCCAGATATTACCAAACCCCTGTGCCTCAGCCAAATCCAATATTGTGCCTAATGCCGCCAGAGAAAGTCATGTCCCCAAACCGATTGGGACACATTACAATAACAAGACCACAACTTCAAAAATAAAAGTATAAACATGAGTGTGAAAGGTTGAACCAGGAACTACACCTTTAACCACGCAGTAACAAACTAAGGTATGGAACGCTCGACTATGGGATCAGTTGGGAGGGGAGGTGGAAAATGTGAGGTAAGGGAAAATGGGGGGTAATTAAGGACCCAGGGTTGTTCCCTTCGGCAGGAATCACATCATTCTTACTTCTGTCGTCCCGTTGTCCTTCTGGGTTCCATATTTGAAATACGATTGCTCTCTTCAACCTCGTTTGCCGTGGATCCCACCACCGGTCTCCAGTGGTATTTGACATTAGTCTCCTGTGTGGTTCCAACCGCAGTGTACCTGGCTATGGTCGTCCTGTCTGACGTTTAGCCATCTACTGCAACTACCGAGCGGTCTCCTTAGCTGGCGGTCCTCTTAACTCAAGTGGCTTTCTTGCACTTTAACGACCCTCGGACTCTGCGCGTCTTTCCCTTCTTGGGCTTATCTGCCTTGGGTAGGTTCCGTTCACAGCTCCTTAGTCGCTCTCACTCCTATCAGTGATTCAGACGAGTTCTAGCATGGGCGCTTGTCCGTCTTCCTTCACTTCCTCCCCCTACAGATACTATACAGACTTGGGCACGGATTAGCCACAATTTCTGAAGTCCTGTTACTATGTTCCTTGGGCTGCCCCAAGAGGGCTCAGGCCCCCGCCGCTCCCGGAGTCCACTATTAACTGTCCTCTCTCCTGCTCGACTCTCTTTCTACTGACTGGATCCTCAAGTATATATTACTTCTCGAGTTGGCGCCTTTCTGGAATCACGTGACCATGCTCTCTCCTTGTCGTGAAGGGCTACCCAATCAGCATACAGCACGCAGCTGGGCTGATCTGCATGTTTAATTTGCATCTTATTATCAATCTAACTCTCTCCACCCCGCTACCACCTTGTTTCTGAGTTCATAGTCCTTGTATTAGATTTCTCAGCTCAAGCACGTTCCCACTGCCATAAATCTACCAGCCTACGGTACCCTTTTGGTCTCTAGACAGCCTTCGTTTATTTCAGATCTCGAATGCACCTATAAACTATGTGGCCTGTGTTGTTTTCTGACAGCTCGAACCTAAAGTATACATTACATCTGGCATTCCCCGACCCTGAGAAAGCTACAGAACAACGAAAGTTGAGGTAGAGTTTTAGGAAACCGAAACAATTCGGGTTCAGAGCTTGACCTTTCAAGCTGTTTAAAAATATCTTGGCCGATGAACTTAGATACTTCCAAATTCCACTACTGGTTTTGGTGACATCACTATCTAGTGCCTTGTTATCCCATTTTGTGACGCATCAGGCGTTCACACATTCCCCTCCTACTCTTCGACGGACCCACGTCGAATAAGAGAGATCTATACTCTTGGTGTGCTAAGCAAGGCCTTGTGTAAATCTGGGACTAATTACGTAAACAATAAGTCAATCGGACTTCATCATTGGCCCCAAACCTTTCATTGTAACTCTGCTACCAGTTATATCCCATGAACCTGATGCTTTAAGTAACAAATATCAAATATCAGTGACCAAAATATAAATCATCAGCCTCTGCCAAAATATATTACCGTATCCTATGAGTGGCGATGAGGAATATGCATTCTGTATACAAAATAAACTTGCAATTCTGACATCATCATCAACACCCAGCTCCATGGATGCAATACATGGTTAGATCAAAAATAAAAAGAATGTTCACAATGACAATCATCATTGTCAAAAAAGAGAACATATCTCCATTACCACCAACATAACCAGATTACCTTGGGTAATATGGGCATGACCGCCAGGAACATCTGAAATAGAAAGGCATATGGCCATATATGGATTCTACATTCTATGACTATGGAGATAAATCTGCAGCCTTTCTCTGCCCCAATGGTTCTTGTTCTTGGACAGACTGGTGTTCTTCCTTCTTGAGAAAAAGATATAATCATGTGTAACCAGTCACCTGCTTAGAATACAAAAAGGCAACAATAAGACACAATGCTTTCAACTAATTACTAAATGTCAAGTCAGCAAGTTGATCCATGCCTAAATAAACTTCCTCTCTGCTTCCTTCCTGAATGAAGAGAATTTCCTGATAACCAGGATAACACTGTCCATCGGTCACATCACATTGGCACGATTAAAACACGTAAAGCAAGGGACACCTCCCTCTTGATTCGCTTGTCAATGTATGCATCTCTGGCACACCACATAAGCCATCCGTTATGTTGGAAGCAGAATGTACGTTGTTTCGCCGCAGGAGGGATACACTGGCGGGATGGATCTCTGATGTCTCCTTCTTTGGGGGAATGTGGGGGAAATATGTCTCTCGATGACCTGGGATGATGTCCCATGGGGAGTTGAATATGATTGTTCGATGCTCTGATGCTGGGGGGAATGAGCTGGTGGGATGGAGTTTTGGTGCCTCCTTCTTTGGTGGAATGAGGGGATGTTTCTCAATGACTTGGGATGATGTCACCATGGGGAGTTGAATACATTCACAGACAGTCAATGCTGGTGGTGTGGAGGGTTTGCCCTGGCCTGGCGGTGTCACCGCCTACAGGCCAGCTGATTCCGATGAAGATACATTTGAATGCACTGCTCAATCAGCTCCGGGAATTCTGGAATAGCCACGTTCATCCCCTGACCACTCTTCAAAACTGTCCTCCTGTGATGAACAACTATATTTGTCCTTGGACAAGCACGGCCCTGGTCTCATTTAAACATGGGAGTGTTCTGCTCCCCTGCTATGTCACTTCCCGAAGTCGTCAACTTTCTTTGTAGCTTTTTGGGCAAAGCTTGGTGACTTCTGTAGAGGTATATGTGCATACCAGATAAGAAAAACATCGATAAGTTCAGGTTCGAACGTGTACTGTCTGAGAAGTTATGGTTCTCATAAGTGAATAATAGGGTCACCTGTTGTTTCGACGACTTGCGATGACATGTTTGTAGTTGACCTGTGCTTTGTCTGGCATCTGGGCTCTCTTCCGTGCTGTGCTTTGGATATGGAGACATGGGGGAGGGTGTGCGGATAAGGGGGGATAGAAGGAATGGGGATGGGGTTGGGAAAATGGGGAGGACGGAGTTGGGAAGATGGGGGTGGGCAGATGGGGGGATGGGGATGAAGATGGGATCTTGGAGAGGATGGGGAACAAACCTGGGTTCTTTCAAATATGACCCGTCGATCTTTCTACGTGACCATGAAGATCAGGGAAATATAAATAGATCTACCACCTAAAACAATCATCAAGGAATGGAACAGTTACCATCAGGGTGATCCAGAGGCCGCTTACTATCCTAGGCTCAGGCTCGCCATTTTGTAAAAGGAAAAATGAATATCAAGGATAGGAGGACATAAGTTTCCTATTCTTGGGTGCTCAAAGACAAAGAAGCGCAACACTGACTTTTAGTAGGCCAGAGAAGAAAAGATAATAAGAAGAAAGAGAAAAAGAGCACCTTATATATTCCCTCCAGTTAACAAAAGAAAGGGATAGAAAATTAGACAGAAGATTTCCAGGAGTTCTTTGAGCGGAGGGTATACTGTTGTATACCCCAGACAAAAGATCACACTGTTGGACTGTAACAACATCAATGAATGGGACCGACAATAACCAACGTTACTGGGACAACAAAGACTAAACATAATACAACAGCAAAGACTAGATAAACAAGGTAAAACAATACGCATCAGTCTTTATTTTGTCCAATACTGTAGCACATATTCATAACTATGCGGATGACAAAGTGTGGTTACTTATGGACAAGACAATCAACACTCTACATCACTGACATTCATATAGGCAGTCTGCCGCATATAGCCAGACCTCTGCCTGTGGTGGCCGAGCCTACAGAGTACTCCTAAGACTCTGCTACGATACCTATACAGCCGGCTGACCAGGACTGGACAACAGAGAGACCATTACTTGGAAAATAGAAAGTAACACAACTCTAAATCTGAGTATGAGCCTTACAGTGCGGAGACGGGACTTACCATCCTGAGACACACAACACAACACTATGGATCCCTGTAGTACACAGCGGAAAATCAGTGGATTGAGCTCCAGATATTACCAAACCCCTGTGCCTCAGCCAAATCCAATATTGTGCCTAATGCCGCCAGAGAAAGTCATGTCCCCAAACCGATTGGGACACATTACAATAACAAGACCACAACTTCAAAAATAGAAGTATAAACATGAGTGTGAAAGGTTGAACCAGGAACTACACCTTTAACCACGCAGTAACAAACTAAGGTATGGAACGCTCGACTATGGGATCAGTTGGGAGGGGAGGTGGAAAATGTGAGGTAAGGGAAAATGGGGGGTAATTAAGGACCCAGGGTTGTTCCCTTCGGCAGGAATCACATCATTCAACTTCTGCCACCCAGTTGATCATCTGGGTCCCATATTTGAAATACGATTGCTCTCTTCAACCTCGTTTGCCGTGGATCCCACCACCGGTTTCCAGTTGTATTTGACATTAGTCTCCTGTGTGGTTCAAACCGCAGTGTACCTGGCTATGGTCGTCCTGTCTGATGTTTAGCCATCTACTGCAACTACCGAGCGGTCTCCTTAGCTGGCGGTCCTCTTAACTCAAGTGGCTTTCTTGCACTTTCACAACCCTCGGACTCTGCGCGTCTTTCCCTTCTTGGGCTTATCTGCCTTGGGTAGGTTCCGTTCACAGCTCCTTGGTCGCTCTCACTCCTATCAGTGATTCAGACGAGTTCTAGCATGGGCGCTTGTCCGTCTTCCTTCACTTCCTCCTCCTACAGATACTATACAGACTTGGGCACGGATTAGCCACAATTTCTGAAGTCCTGTTACTATGTTCCTTGGGCTGCCCCAAGAGGGCTCAGGCCCCCGCCGCTCCCGGAGTCCACTATTAACTGTCCTCTCTCCTGCTCGACTCTCTTTCTACTGACTGGATCCTCAAGTATATATTACTTCTCGAGTTGGCGCCTTTCTGGAATCACGTGACCATGCTCTCTCCTTGTCGTGAAGGGCTACCCAATCAGCATACAGCACGCAGCTGGGCTGATCTGCATGTTTAATTTGCATCTTATTATCAATCTAACTCTCTCCACCCCGCTACCACCTTGTTTCTGAGTTCATAGTCCTTGTATTAGATTTCTCAGCTCAAGCACGTTCCCACTGCCATAAATCTACCAGCCTACGGTACCCCTTTTGGTCTCTAGACAGCTTTCGTTTATTTCAGATCTCGAATGCACCTATAAACTATGTGGCCTGTGTTGTTTTCTGACAGCTCGAACCTAAAGTATACATTACATCTGGCATTCCCCGACCCTGAGAAAGCTACAGAACAACGAAAGTTGAGGTAGAGTTTTAGGAAACCGAAACAATTCGGGTTCAGAGCTTGACCTTTCAAGCTGTTTAAAAATATCTTGGCCGATGAACTTAGATACTTCCAAATTCCACTACTGGTTTTGGTGACATCACTATCTAGTGCCTTGTTATCCCATTTTGTGACGCATCAGGCGTTCATATATATATATATATATATATATATATATATATATATATATATATATATATATATATATATATATATATATATATATATATATATATAGCCACTTGAGTCCCCTCAAAGGGATATGCAAATGAAGATTCAGGTTTTCAGCGTACCTATCTTGTACTATTAAGAGAAGTATCTGAACGTCAGGCGAATTTGAACCTAAGATTGAAAGAGACTTATTATAGCTACCTCAGCGTTGGCCTATCTTTAGATGAACGATGGCCTATAATCCTATATGTGAATTGCTACCTCAACGATGGCCTATATCCACATGTGAATCTTAGACTGATATATGATGGCTACCTCAACGATGGCTATATCTATATGTGAATAATAGACTGACTGATTATGGCTACCTCATCGATGGCCTATGTCTACATGAGACTCTTAGTCTAGAAGATATGAGGGTTATTTTATCGATGACCTATGTCTATTGGATTCATGATTGACTATATGATTGACATATGAACTCTGACACCAACAAGAAGTATACACGTCCTCTAAGACTAGTAATATAATATTTAATGCGACATGTAATCTCAGATCTCGTTGGGATTGAACCAGTCGTGTTAGAACTCGCCAATAGGTTGGACATTCATCAGAATTATGGCGACACTGTTGGTACTTCCTTCACCGACCCTAAACGGTCATATGAACAATATTTCACCAGTTAGAGATACTCAGCTCCAACTGAGGTGTTCATACTAGCTTGCTGCAGCGGGAGATTCTTTATGCCATAAGATCCTCCCAATTGGTCGTTGACTTGTGATTGACTACGTGTGGGCTACGTCACCGAGAGACACCTCGACATCGACTTAGTAGAGAACGTGATCCTTTTGGGAACTGCGGAGGATGGCAATTCCAAGGTACTTATCCACGTGAACGGGGACACTACCGAAGGCTACGGCAAGTCTACTGTCAGCTCGAGGGGAACAAGATTCCGGTGAGGAACTTGTGTCGACTGGACAGACGCACGCTACGAAGTCTCACTGGCCTGATGATGACACTTGGGTCATCACTACTTAGCCGACATTCCTTTGTCTAACTTTGCATATAGACATTCTCTATCCTGATCTCTATCCTACATCGTGACGCTCTTGTACATTGATTGATTGATTGATTGATTGATCTAGGAACCGACATCACAGCATTGGGGACATTCCCATAAGCGCTCCGTCCCCATTCTCAGCAACCAGCGAAGAGTACATTAAAGTTCTCAATTGTTACCATGTCTCTACGTGATGTGATGTGTGTCGTCTGGACTGAACTCCCTGAGATAAGGTGTCCTTAAAAAAAAGGGGGGGGGGAACTAGTGAGAGAGACGTGAAGTCCAGACTTGGTCTGGGGTTAAGTTAGATAGATGAATGATACGTGGGTTGGGGTCAGTACAGAGCGTGAAGGTCTAAGCATAACACTATCCAGTCAGCACAGCGGGTGGTCTTGTTACAGGTATAAAGATAATAGCATTGGAAGCAAAGTTGCCATCTCGACCTGTGGTATACATATAATGGCATTGGGGACAAAGATGCCATGTCGACTACATCTCGACCTGTGGTATACATATAATAGCATTGGGGACAAAGATGCCATGTCGACTACATCTCGACCTGTGGTATACATATAATAGCATTGGGGACAAAGATGCCATGTCGACTACATCTCGACCTGTGGTATACATATAATAGCATTGGGGACAAAGATGCCATGTCGACTACATCTCGACCTGTGGTATACATATAATAGCATTGGGGACAAAGATGCCATGTCGACTATATCTCGACCTGTGGTATACATATAATAGCATTGGGGACAAAGATGCCATGTCGACTACATCTCGACCTGTGGTATACATATAATAGCATTGGGGACAAAGATGCCATGTCGACTACATCTCGCCCTGTGGTATACATATAATAGCATTGGGGACAAAGATGCCATGTCGACTACATCTCGACCTGTGGTATACATATAATAGCATTGGGGACACAGATGCCATGTAGACTACATCTCGACCTGTGGTATACATATAATAGCATTGGGGACACAGATGCCATGTCGACTACATCTCGACCTGTGGTATACATATAAAAGCATTGGGGACAAAGATGCCATGTAGACTATATCTCGACCTGTGGTATACATATAATAGCATTGGGGACAAAGATGCCATGTAGACTACATCTCGACCTGTGGTATACATATAATAGCATTGGGGACAAAGATGCCATGTAGACTACATCTCGACCTGTGGTATACATATAATAGCATTGGGGACAAAGATTCCATGTCGACTACATCTCGACCTGTGGTATACATATAATAGCATTGGGGACAAAGATGCCATGTCGACTACATCTCGACCTGTGGTATACATATAATAGCATTGGGGACACAGATGCCATGTCGACTACATCTCGACCTGTGGTATACATATAATAGCATTGGGGACAAAGATGCCATGTAGACTATATCTCGACCTGTGGTATACATATAATAGCATTGGGGACAAAGATGCCATGTAGACTATATCTCGACCTGTGGTATACATATAATAGCATTGGGGACAAAGATGCCATGTCGACTACATCTCGACCTGTGGTATACATATAATAGCATTGGGGACAAAGATGCCATGTCGACTACATCTCGACCTGTGGTATACATATAATAGCATTGGGGACAAAGATGCCATGTAGACTACATCTCGACCTGTGGTATACATATAATAGCATTGGGGACACAGATGCCATGTCGACTACATCTCGACCTGTGGTATACATATAATAGCATTGGGGACAAAGATGCCATGTCGACTACATGTCGACCTGTGGTATACATATAATAGCATTGGGGACAAAGATGCCATGTCGACTACATCTCGACCTGTGGTATACATATAATAGCATTGGGGACAAAGATGCCATGTAGACTACATCTCGACCTGTGGTATACATATAATAGCATTGGGGACAACGATGCCATGTCGACTACATCTCGACCTGTGGTATACATATAATAGCATTGGGGACAAAGATTCCATGTCGACTACATCTCGACCTGTGGTATACATATAATAGCATTGGGGACAAAGATGCCATGTCGACTACATCTCGACCTGTGGTATACATATAATAGCATTGGAGACAAAGATGCCATGTAGACTACATCTCGACCTGAAGTATACATATAATAGCATTGGGGACAAAGATGCCATGTAGACTACATCTCGACCTGTGGTATACATATAATAGCATTGGGGACAAAGATGCCATGTCGACTACATCTCGACCTGTGGTATACATATAATAGCATTGGGGACAACGATGCCATGTCGACTACATCTCGACCTGTGGAATACATATAATAGCATTGGGGACAAAGATGCCATGTCGACTACATCTCGACCTGTGGTATACATATAATAGCATTGGGGACAAAGATGCAATGTCGACTACATCTCGACCTGTGGTATACATATAATAGCATTGTAAGCAAAGATGCCATGTGGACTACATCTCGACCTGTGGTATACATATAATAGCATTGGGGACAAAGATGCCATGTCGACTACATCTCGACCTGTGGAATACATATAATAGCATTGGGGACAAAGATGCCATGTCGACTACATCTCGACCTGTGGAATACATATAATAGCATTGGGGACAAAGATGCCATGTCGACTACATCTCGACCTGTGGTATACATATAATAGCATTGGGGACAAAAGATGCCATGTCGACTACATCTCGACCTGTGGTATACATATAATAGCATTGGAAGCAAAGATGCCATGTCGGACTACATCTCGACCTGTGGTATACATATAAGAGCATTGGGGACAAAGATGCCATGTCGACTACATCTCGACCTGTGGTAATACATATAATAGCATTGGGGACAAAGATGCCATGTCGACTACATCTCGACCTGTGGTATACATATAATAGCATTGGGGACAAAGATGCCATGTCGACTACATCTCGACCTTGGTATACATATAATAGCATTGGGGACAAAGAATGCCATGTCGACTACATCTCGACCTGTGGTATACATATAATAGCATTGGGACAAAGATGCCATGTCGACTACATCTCGACCTGTGGTATACATATAATAGCATTGGGGACAAAGATGCCATGTCGACTACATCTCGACCTGTGGTATACATATAATAGCATTGGGGGACAAAGATGCCATGTAGACTACATCTCGACCTGTGGTATACATATAATAGCATTGGGGACAAAGATGCCATGTCGACTACATCTCGACCTGTGGTATACATATAATAGCATTGGGACCAAAGATGCCATGTCGACTACATCTCGACCTGTGGTATACATATAATAGCATTGGGGACAAAGATGCCATGTCGACTACATCTCGACCTGTGGTATACATATAATAGCATTGGGGACAAAGATGCCATGTCGACTACATCTCGACCTGTGGTATACATATAATAGCATTGGGGACAAAGATGCCATGTCGACTACATCTCGACCTGTGGTATACATATAATAGCATTGGGGACAAAGATGCCATGTCGACTACATCTCGACCTGTGGTATACATATAATAGCATTGGGGACAAAGATGCCATGTTGACTACATCTCGACCTGTGGTATACATATAATAGCATTGGGGACAAAGATGCCATGTCGACTACATCTCGACCTGTGGTATACATATAATAGCATTGGGGACAAAGATGCCATGTCGACTACATCTCGACCTGTGGTATACATATAATAGCATTGGGGACAAAGATGCCATGTCGACTACATCTCGACCTGTGGTATACATATAATAGCATTGGGGACAAAGATGCCATGTCGACTACATCTCGACCTGTGGTATACATATAATAGCATTGGGGACAAAGATGCCATGTCGACTACATCTCGACCTGAAGTATACATATAATAGCATTGGGGACAAAGATGCCATGTCGACTACATCTCGACCTGTGGTATACATATAATAGCATTCGGGACAAAGATGCCATGTCGACTACATCTCGACATGTGGTATACATATAATAGCATTGGGGACAAAGATGCCATGTCGACTACATCTTGACCTGTGGTATACATATAATAGTATTGGGGACAAAGATGTCATGTCGACTACATCTCGACCTGTGGTATACATATAATAGCAATGGGGACAAAGATGCCAAGTCGACTACATCTCGACCTGTGGAGATCATATAATAGCATTGGGGACAAAGATGCCATGTAGACTACATCTCGACCTGTGGTATACATATAATAGCATTGGGGACAAAGATGCCATGTCGACTATATCTCGACATGTGGTATACATATAATAGCATTGGGGACAAAGATGCCATGTAGACTATATCTCGACCTGTGGTATACATATAATAGCATTGGGGACAAAGATGCCATGTCGACTACATCTCAACCTGTGGTATACATATAATAGCATTGGGGACAAAGATGCCATATAGACTACATCTCGACCTGTGGTATACATATAATAGCATTGGGGACAAAGATGCCATGTAGACTATATCTCGACCTGTGGTATACATATAATAGCACTGGGGACAAAGATGCCATGTAGACTATATCTCGACCTGTGGTATACATATAATAGCATTGGGGACAAAGATGCCATGTAGACTACATCTCAACCTGTGGTATACATATAATAGCACTGGGGACAAAGATGCCATGTCGACTACATCTCGACCTGTGGTATACATATAATAGCATTGTGGACAAAGATGCCATGTCGACTACATCTCGACCTGTGGAATACATTTAATAGAGGACAAAGATGCCATGTAGACTACATCTCGACCTGTGGTATACATATAATAGCATTGGGGACAAAGATGCCATGTCGACTACATCTCGACCTGTGGTATACATATAATAGCATTGGGGACAAAGATGCCATGTAGACTACATCTCGACCTGTGGTATACATATAATAGCATTGGGGAAAAAGATGCCATGTCGACTACATCTCGACCTGTGGTATACATATAATAGCATTGGGGACAAAGATGCCATGTTGACTATATCTCGACCTGTGGTATACATATAATAGCATTGGGGACAAAGATGCCATGTAGACTATATCTCGACCAGTGGTATACATATAATAACATTGGGGACAAAGATGCCATGTAGACTATATCTCGACCTGTGGTATACATATAATAGCATTGGGGACAAAGATGCCATGTAGACTATATCTCGAACTGTGGTATACATATAATAGCATTGGGGACAAAGATGCCATGTCGACTACATCTCGACCTGTGGTATACATATAATAGCATTGGGGACAAAGATGCCATGTCGACTACATCTCGACCTGTGGTATACATATAATAGCATTGGGGACAAAGATGCCATGTAGACTACATCTCGACCTGTGGTATACATATAATAGCATTGGGGACAAAGATGCCATGTCGACTACATCTCGACCTGTGGTATACAAATAATAGCATTGGGGACTGTCAACAACTTAACTGACAGGCATCATCGGGTACTTCTCACACACCCATACAAGACAACTTGCAAGTCGTGTGGGAGGCAAAATGCATGGTCCATTTTATTGCCGTTGGCTCGCTTACAAGCGGTAAACAGTCGCTAATGCAATACACAATAGACAGTTACAGAATTATCTAACACAAACTGCTAACCCTATGCTAACTCTATCTACTAGTGAACACAAAACTCCTAACGTTATTCTAAACGATGTGAACGCCCCAAGTCCAGTCTCCCGTCTGCCGAACATCTCTCCCGTGGTTACACACCACGCGGGGGTGACCTTCTCCTTCGTGCGTGTTACCTCACATCGCACGCTGCTGGCAAAACGTGGCCTGTTGAGTGTCTACTCAACTGTGCTCTGGCTTCATGAGGTGTGGTGGTATCGTGATTAGAGTGCTAACTCTCTGCACACCGCCTGCGTGTATCATGAGGGAGTGGCTAACCTTCCACTCTTCCCTCATCTCCCCTGCTCTTGCCTCGGGCACCGCATCTCCTCCTGGTCCCTCCAGGATTGACCGCTCTCCCTGGCGGAGGGGATGTGGTCGAGTCTTTGACACACACCCGCCCCTCTTGTGTTGCGTCATCAACTTTCACTTATTGGTTGTGACGCAAGGAGGTTTCTACACAAAAAATTAGTGTCTCTAATTTTTGTCAAAGACTCTAGATAACCTGGCTCTGGGCTTTCCAATAGACTATTAACAACTATTGTCACAATGTAACAAAGCCTCACTTGGCTACTGGCAATCGCCACAAACTTGCCTGGTTGGCGTGAGCCCCTTCTCACATGCTATATTATATTTATCAGAGGTATGTCTGAACCGGACCGTTGTCTTATAAGACCTGCCCTCACATAGTAAATTAACTTACTACCCATACAAAGTTGACTTTCTTAGGGTCAACACATGAATTGCTTCATGTCCCCCATATAATATTTAACAACCATTCTACAAGAGTGTGTGCGACAGGCTTTACCTCCTTCGCTTCCGCGCGTAAGACTTTTTTTCCAATGTTAATTTAGTTCTTCGTTGTCTATTATGTCCCCTGGCCCCAAAGTTATCTGCCTTTGATCTACAAATAGTGTATGCAATTTATATGTTTGTTTTTCTGGTTGTTTGCGTGTTTGGATGTAATAAATCTACTAATCTAACTTCTACCCTATATTTCTAACTTATCTGTGTATGTATGTTAGTTTTTTGAGTGTCATAATTTTGTTCAATGTGGCCACAAGCAGGTGTATAACACTGATTCGTGACTACATTCCATTGTTATGAAACCCAAAATACTGTAATCTAAGTTCTAAACTATATGACAGACAACACATTCACACCAACACAATTTCCCTAGCGAAAACCAACATTAACGCAAACAAATATTAAAAGTCGTGGCAGGCAGCAGAAGAATTTGCTGACTGCTTGCATTCTCTCCCGTCTATCTTTCATTCATTCTCACTTTCACACTTCTGTCATACTCCTTTCACCCTTACTTCTATCACACATCACTCATCCCTCCATACTTATTCTTCTGCTTATTTAAAAACCTTGGAGTGAGACTGTACACGTTTGGCTCAGTTTGAGATGATTGAGCCTCATGACTGTGCGCTAGTCATTGCACGAGTCATATATGTACATTATATTTACATGGGCGAGACAGGGTTGATGGCTTGTCCCTTTGATCTCATCATCTAGTATGTTACACTAACCTAAAGTATCATATTTTATATTATAATAAACTATTCTCCTTTTATAACTAAGTATTTAATGTGTTACCTAAGTTCTATTATGTTAATTATATTATCTGTTTATCCTACTCGTTATGTTTATCTAATCTAAGGGATGTAATGTAACTATTTAAATGTAATTAGTGTGATATGAGTTATGTACCTTAATTACCTGGATGATGTGAACATAAATTATGTACTTTTCTAATACTATACTATCTAATGTTGTTAGATTGAAAATGAATCATATGATTAATGTTCTTAATCTAAATTATGTAAATGATGTATGTAAAATGATATTACTAATTACTGGTAATGTTTGATCGATGGTATGGTTTTCCTTAATATGGAATAAACTAACCTAAACTAAAGCTAAATGAAATGTAACACTCTAAATGGTACTATTTCTATTAAAATTTTACTTTAGCTTGTAATTACCTATTTTTTTACGTCTAACCTAATATTTTAAGCTAAATAGCTGGGTTGATTACTGTACTAACTATACTATTTAAATAAATGAGAATTATTATATTACCTAATTCTATCTCTCATCTATCACTATGTTAAAATATTATCTTACATATCACATTAAGTTTATATACATGGTATTCAGTTCTCTCAGGTTAGTAGTTGCCTTCATGTTTGTATATTGGTATAGGCACAATATAACTACATAATTTGCCTGGGTATCTGAAATACATTTTACGGTCATAATAATGTTCATCGGTAGTGCACGTGTAGAGATTCGCTGGTGTCGTAGCTTAGTCTTTATGTGTCTGAAATTAAGCACTGTTCTGACACTGTTTTCTACATTTCACACAAATGATACACCGGACTGGAGCTTAGTTGGAAATGAGCTGTCCTGATTCACACGGTAGTATCTAAGTTCTGTAGCACAGTTCTTAAGTTAATGTCTACGGACACATGATAGTTCGTTGTACTTGGTACACTCTTAAGCACACCATGGGTGTATATGTAACCTATTTTACATAGCATATTGTACTGTATTCATGTACTAACTATCACTCTACATTATTATGTGGGATTTCAGGTATTATTACCTCAGATGGTCTACTGAGGGTATCAGCCAGAATGTTGTCCTTACCCTTGATATGTTCTATACTAAACGTATAGTTCTGAAGTATCAGAGACCACCTGTATATCCGGTCGTTTCTGTGCACCCCAGTTTGGATGACCGTAATGGGAGAATTATCTGTCTGGACAATGAAGTGTACACCCGCCAGAAATCGATGGAGCTTCCTCACTGAATAGATGACGCTGAGGGCTTCCAGTTCTGCTATCGAATATCTGGACTCGGCAGGTGTGATCTTACGGCTCACGTAACAAATCGGATGGAAGATGCCCTCATAAAATTGGCCTAGGACTGCAGCGATGGAGATCCTGCTGGCATCTGTCCTAAGATAATAAACGAGCCCAGGATTAGGCAAGCGGAGGATGGGAACATTACTAAAAAGAATTTTCAATTTTGACAATGCAGAAATTAATAATGCATCTTTCACATCCAATTTTACTGATGCTTTTAATACATTAGAAAACACACTAGTTATTTCAGCTAGGTTTGGAATAAATTTACTATAGTAATTAACTAATCCCAAAAGACTTCTAACCTGCTTTTTCGTAGTAGGCATGGTTAGATTCATAATTTTTGTAATAATCCTATTGTCAGTCTTCAGTTGACCTTGAGAGATGACATGACCCAAAAATTCAATTTCTTTTAGGCCTAATTCAACTTTACTCGGTTTGACAGTGAGACCGAAGAGTCGCAACCTATCAAAGACATGTCTCAGTTTCAGTAAGTGTGTCGTCCAGTCTTCAGTATGGACACATATATCATCTATATAGGTCACAGTATTCGTCACTCCATGTAATAGATCTCTAGTTAAGCGCACGAAAGTGGCAGGAGCATTTCGAAGTCCGAAAGGAAGAAATCGCCACTCGTATAGTCCTAAAGGTGTTGAAAACGCAGTAAGATGCATAGATTGAGCCTGCATCGGGACCTGCCAGTATCCTTTAGTAAGATCTAGTTTTGAAAAGATTTTAGAAGTAGACATGTCCAAGATAAGATCTTCGCAGGAAGGAATCGGTTCTGCGTCGATCTTAGTGATGTTATTAAGTTTTCGATAGTCCACACAGAGTCGAATTGTGGAATCCTTCTTCTTAACTAGGACGATTGGAAACGAGTACTCAGATGTAGACTTTTGGATAATCCCGCTAGCCTCTAAATTAAGAATTTCCTTATTTAGATTTTCCCTATAGCTAAGTGGGATAGAGTACGGCCTGCATTTAATAGGCTTGAGGTCCGAAAGAAGAATGGAGTGTTCGATTCTGTCCGTTCTACCTGGGATGTCAGAGAATAGGTCTTTGTATTCAGTTACTAAATCAACTAATTGTCTTCGTTGAATGTCTGTTAGTCCCTGATCTATATGTATACTGTCCAATGTCGCCGTTTTGTCTACAATGGGAACGGGTAGTTCCATTCCGTCGTCGTCTACCTGATTCAGTACAGTGGTGGTGCTAAGTGTGTATTCTGTGCACTCACTAGATGTATTGCCATTGTCGGAACTGCCAGTCTCGCTACCTAGTGTAGTTGCGTTATGTATGTCTGTCGTCTGATCACTTGGTGTTGTTGCAATATGTTCGTCTGTCTCTACTTCTGTCTGTTGTCTTGAAAAGTACGGTTTCAACATGTTGACATGGAATATCTTTAAGTGTCCGTTTATCGATATTTCATAGTCAACATCTGAAATTTTGCGTACCACCTTGAATGGCCCTTGCCATGAGGTAAGTAATAAATTTCTTTTGTCTGGAAGAAGCAAGAGTATGTCTTGATCTGGTTCAAGCTCGATTGTTCTTGCACCTTTGTTGGCATATTGGCGGTAGATTTGACCCTTCCTCTCCAAAGCTGCCTTAGCTATCACACACGATTTCATGATCTTGTCTCGTGTTTCTGTCACCATTTCATAAGGTGTTTTTGGGGTAGGAATTTCTATCGAATTAGTTAATATCTGATGGTAGATGGTTAGGGGTCCACGTGGGTTAGCCCCGTAAACTAATTCAAACGGTGAGAAACCCGTGCTTGAATGGGGAATCTCCCGATAGGCGAACAGCACTGTTGGTAACAGTGTATCCCAATCAGCTGGGTTTTCTGCTGTCACCTTAGCCAGCATATGCTTTAGATCACCGTTAATTTTCTCTACAATTCCGTTGCTGGCTGGATGGTATGCTGTCGTAAAATGTTGTTTAATACCTAACATTTTTGTAAGGGCTTGCGTTGCAGCCGATATGAACTGAGTTCCACGATCGGATAAAATGGTTCGTGGGAATCCGAATCGTGAGAACAGATGTAGAAATACATTGGCAACGTCTTTGGAGGTGATGTATTTCAAAGCTACTGCCTCAACCCACCTTGTACATAGGTCGACCATTGTCAATATGAAGCGATTTCCTTTGCTGGACACCTGGTTTAGGGGTCCAACAATATCTACCGCCACACTTTCAAATGGCCTAGAAGCCAGTGTAGAAGGCTGTACTTCAGCTGTAGGATGTTTACCCTTACGTACTAATTGTTGACAGACATTACACGAACGACAAAATAATTTTATGTCATTGCAAAAACCTGGCCAATAGAAATGAGCCTGAATTCTGGCCCTGGTCTTATCATATGCAAGATGACCAGCAAACGGTGACTCATGTGCAATCTTTAGCACAGTTAGACGGTGTTGTTCAGGTAACACCGTTTGCTGAATCTCATGGTTACCAGTAGTATAATATCTAGTTAAGATGCCATTATTCAGTCTAAAGACCCAAGATGCATTCTTGGTTATTTTGGCTTTATCTTTTAGCAATTTTAAGTATGGAGACACACTAGGGTCAGCTTTTTGCTGTTTTATAAATTCTTGTCTGCTGTTGTCATCAGTGCCAGTTGGAGAAAGCAACAGTAGTCTCTCATCTTGAAGTGTGTCTTGATGTTTCACACTGTCTGCTCTTGTTGTCGCATTAGCTGCATTTAATTTCTCCCATGCAACTATTTCTTCATTAGTACATTGTTTCAGTTGGGGTAAGCACCCCAAAATTAAGTCAGTACAAGGGTTGTTTAGTATTGCACAAGTAAAGGTACCAGAGAGAAAAGGAGAATCAATATGGGCTTTTGCCAAAGGGTAAATTTCAATGTTACCCGAAAAGGTACGGCATTTGACAGTATCACCTGTGTAATCACCCGGATTAACCAGTTCTTTCCGAAGACCAATAAGGGTGCTGCCGCTGTCCAGCAAACACTGGCATGGTACATCATTGACCATTGCATTGTGGAACACAAGATTGCCTCTGGAGGCTAGTGCTGCGTTTACATTCTCAGATGAGAATGGTACTGTATGTCCACATTCTAGTTTTCCGTCTGTATGGAATTGGTGACATCGTTCACAGCTGTCGAAGCTTAACATATCGTATGCACCACAAACATTTTCTGCTTGGTTATTAGGTAAGTCACTTTCACTCTCAGACTCATTCTCACTACCACCATCTGAAGAGGTGTCAATCAAAATGGCATTACTGGCTTTCATACGCTGCCGGCCAAGGCACTTATTACTATAATGGCCATAACAGGAACAAAAAAAACATTTGATTGCACGCCTGTATGCAGATCTTTTACTTTGCTGTTTCTTGATCACATTTTCAAGATGCGCCGGATAATTTGGCGATTTGTCACACATAGCATAAGTGTCATGTAAAAGGTGACAATGGATACATTTTTCCACTTTCCTCTCTTTCTTATCGTATTTCTGATAAGGTTTCCTATTACTTTGGTAGTTTTTAGTTTGGTCTTTGACAAAGGAAACTATTTCAGAGTCATTTGAGGTCTTAAACACATCTCTGTTAGAAGAAAAATATGCTGATCCTTTCTTTTCAAACTGCTCTATGTTTTCAATGTCTGACTGCTGCAAAAATTTGGCAAACGGAGAAGGAATGGTGGATATAACCTTATCCATAGTAATTAAGTTTTTTAATCTATCAAAGTCTTTTCCTATGTTAGCTGCTTTAAGCCACCTGTTTAGTACACTCTGTACATTTGAAACATAATCAATAAAGGTTTCACTAGGTTTAGGTTTTAGATTTGAGAACTGAACCTGATACCCAGGGGCATCAAGTAAAAAGTGCTGCATAATCCTATCATGGATGTATTGATAGCTAGATCTAAGCTCTGTTGGTATAGTTTCTATTACTTTAAGGGGCTCACCACTGAGATTTTTTGTATAAATTGGGGCCCACATCTCTAATGGAACTTGGTGGTATTTAAATTGATATTCTACATTCTCTGTCCATGCTGATATTGAGTCTTCTTTACAATATGGTTTGATAATATTTTTGTATTTATTGAACTTATTTTCCTCTTGTTGACTTCTTAGTTTAGTGGCAGAGATCTCTGAGTGTGACTCTACGTCCATGCTTTTCATTTTCAACTGTGTCTCTGATTCTACTTGAATCTGTTTTTCCTTTAGATCTAACTCCCTTTGCTTATTCTATCTTTCTGTTTTATTCCTTCTGTTGTAATTGCTGTTGCTTAACCTCTAATTCTTTTTGTTTTATCTCTTTATCATGTTCTAACTGTTGTTGTTTAACTGTCTTATCATGTTCTAGCTGTTGTTGTTTTAATTGTATTTGATGTTGTCTTTCTTCTTCTCTTTCTCGTGCGCGTTCGTCCCTTTCAGCATCTTTTGCTTCTTTAAATTTTTGATCTGCATATTGTTGTAGCTCTTTTCCTGTTAATTCTAGATCTTTACCTGCTTTTATGAAGTCTGATAAAGTTGCCATCTTAATTTAGTATTCGGCTCGCAGTGACAGGCAATGATGACTTTTATCAGTTATTTATCTTTGATATGTTATGTTTGTTCTTATCTGATCACTATCAGTTGTGCTTTCTGTTTATACCCTGCCCAGATTTATCTTGCAGAAAAACAGAGTATACAAATATGTCAATGCGTTACAAGCTGAAAAAGAGATGCACTATTAATCAAGTTGCATGCCAAAATATATAAGTGTACTCAGCTTTAACGTTCCCGAGGATCGGGGAACGGAACTCCGTTGCCACAGGTCACCTTGGTACTTTCGGGTGGAGGCACGTGTCGTTACCAGCAAACTATATTTGGTACACAGGGCCGTAATCAGGTGTAGTTCGCCCTTTGATATGCAGGGCCGTAGTAATCAGGCCTATTACACGATATGTTAACCCAGACCCCTAAGGACAATGACTTAGACAATGACAGACAGGATTCACGAACAACTAGAATATGTATTAAATAAATTAAATGTCAATGTCCTGTCTTTGCTCTATCAGTTATTGCCTTACGTTACTACTCTATTTAATTTCTGTAAGTGTTGTGCAGGCAAGTATCATCTGCCTGGCCAAAAAATAGTTCCATCGTGACGGTAAACACAGGGAAAATATGACCGAAAATATGCATATCTGCTTTTAAAGAAATAAAAATAACATCATAATGTTTAAATAAATAAATATATTCCTTTAGTAGTTGAAATAAATAAATAATAAATGATATAACGTACCGATTCAGGCGAGCAGCTGTTTAGCAATTCTCTACACACTCGATTGCTGTATGCTAATGAGCCCAGACGACTGTTTGTCAATCATCTGACGTCACAGCACAGCGCGATGAAAAATCGATATTGTTGGCTGGCTTTGTATCGCTCCGCCGTGAATCATTTTTGGTACTCATTTCTCAACAAAAAGGTAAATATATAAATAAATATGAGAAAACAAGAATATTAATACTTACAGCTTTGATGAATACATACTTTGACTAAATAAATATTTCATAAACACAATTAAACAGTTTAATACGTCACGATAGGCACATTTCTAGCTTGCAAAATTTCTCTCGTCTGCACAAATCACCGTCACTACACAAATTAAACCCTAGTCTAGAGCCTCGTGGACGAGTGGAGTAGCTTGAATATTACATTCAAGCTTCACTTCTGACAACCACAATTACCCTGGCCTGTCAACAACTTAACTGACAGGCATCATCGGGTACTTCTCACACACCCATACAAGACAACTTGCAAGTCGTGTGGGAGGCAAAATGCATGGTCCATTTTATTGCCGTTGGCTCGCTTACAAGCGGTAAACAGTCGCTAATGCAATACACAATAGACAGCCACAGAATTATCTAACACAAACTGCTAACCCTATGCTAACTCTATCTACTAGTGAACACAAAACTCCTAACGTTATTCTAAACGATGTGAACGCCCCAAGTCCAGTCTCCCGTCTGCCGAACATCTCTCCCGTGGTTACACACCACGCGGGGGTGACCTTCTCCTTCGTGCGTGTTACCTCACATCGCACGCTGCTGGCAAAACGTGGCCTGTTGAGTGTCTACTCAACTGTGCTCTGGCTTCATGAGGTGTGGTGGTATCGTGATTAGAGTGCTAACTCTCTGCACACCGCCTGCGTGTATCATGAGGGAGTGGCTAACCTTCCACTCTTCCCTCATCTCCCCTGCTCTTGCCTCGGGCACCGCATCTCCTCCTGGTCCCTCCAGGATTGACCGCTCTCCCTGGCGGAGGGGATGTGGTCGAGTCTTTGACAGGGACAAAGATGCCATGTCGACTACATCTCGACCTGTGGTATACATATAATAGCATTGGGGACAAAGATGTCACGTAGACTATATCTCGACCTGTGGTATACATATAATAGCATTGGGGACAAAGATGCCATGTAGACTATATCTCGACCTGTGGTATACATATAATAGCATTGGGGACAAAGATGCCATGTCGACTACATCTCGACCTGTGGTATACATATAATAGCATTGGGGACAAAGATGCCATGTCGACTACATCTCGACCTGTGGTATACATATAATAGCATTGGGGACAAAGATGCCATGTCGACTACATCTCGACCTGTGGTATACATATAATAGCATTGGGGACAAAGATGCCATGTCGACTACATCTCGACCTGTGGTATACATATAATAGCATTGGGGACAAAGATGCCATTTAGACTACATCTCGACCTGTGGTATACATATAATAGCATTGGGGACAAAGATGCCATGTCGACTACATCTCGACCTGTGGTATACATATAATAGCATTGGAAGCAAAGATGCCATGTCGACTACATCTCGACCTGTGGTATACATATAATAGCATTGGGGACAAAGATGCCATGTCGACAACATCTCGACCTGTGGTATACATATAATAGCATTGGGGACAAAGATGCCATGTAGACTACATCTCGACCTGTGGTATACATATAATAGCATTAGGGACAAAGATGCCATGTAGACTATATGTCGACCTGTGGTATACATATAATAGCATTGGGGACAAAGATGCCATGTCGACTACATCTCGACCTGTGGTATACATATAATAGCATTGGAAGCAAAGATGCCATGTCGACTACATCTCGACCTGTGGTATACATATAATAGCATTGGGGACAAAGATGCCATGTCGACTACATCTCGACCTGTGGTATACATATAATAGCATTGGGGACAAAGATGCCATGTCGACTACATCTCGACCTGTGGTATACATATAATAGCATTGGGGACAAAGATGCCATGTAGACTATATGTCGACCTGTGGTATACATATAATAGCATTGGAAGCAAAGATGCCATGTCGACTACATCTCGACCTGTGGTATACATATAATAGCATTAGGGACAAAGATGCCATGTCGACTACATCTCGACCTGTGGTATACATATAATAGCATTGGGGACAAGATGCCATGTCGACTACATCTCGACCTGTGGTATACATATAATAGCATTGGGGACAAAGATGCCATGTAGACTACATCTCGACCTGTGGTATACATATAATAGCATTGGGGACAAAGATGCCATGTCGACTACATCTCGACCTGTGGTATACATATAATAGCATTGGGGACAAAGATGCCATGTCGACTACATCTCGACCTGTGGTATACATATAATAGCATTGGGGACAAAGATGCCATGTCGACTACATCTCGACCTGTGGTATACATATAATAGCATTGGGGACAAAGATGCCATGTCGACTACATCTCGACCTGTGGTATACATATAATAGCATTGGGGACAAAGATGCCATGTCGACTACATCTCGACCTGTGGTATACATATAATAGCATTGGGGACAAAGATGCCATGTCGACTACATCTCGACCTGTGGTATACATATAATAGCATTGGGGACAAAGATGCCATGTCGACTACATCTCGACATGTGGTATACATATAATAGCATTGGGGACAAAGATGCCATGTTGACTACATCTCGACCTGTGGTATACATATAATAGCATTGGGGACAAAGATGCCATGTCGACTACATCTCGACCTGTGGTATACATATAATAGCATTGGGGACAAAGATGCCATGTCGACTACATCTCGACCTGTGGTATACATATAATAGCATTGGGGACAAAGATGCCATGTCGACTACATCTCGACCTGAAGTATACATATAATAGCATTGGGGACAAAGATGCCATGTCGACTACATCTCGACCTGTGGTATACATATAATAGCATTCGGACAAAGATGCCATGTCGACTACATCTCGACCTGTGGTATACATATAATAGCATTGGGGACAAAGATGCCATGTCGACTACATCTCGACCTGTGGTATACATATAATAGCATTGGGGACAAAGATGTCATGTCGACTACATCTCGACCTGTGGTATACATATAATAGCATTGGGGACAAAGATGCCATGTCGACTACATCTCGACCTGTGGAATACATATAATAGCATTGGGGACAAAGATGCCATGTCGACTACATCTCGAACCTGGTGGTATACATATAATAGCATTGGGGACAAAGATGCCATGTAGACTATCATCTCGACCTGTGGTATACATATAATAGCATTGGGGACAAAGATGCCATGTCGACTACTATCTCGACCTGTGGTATACATATAATAGCATTGGGGACAAAGATGCCATGTCGACTACATCTCGACCTGTGGTATACATATAATAGCATTGGGAACAAAGATGCCATGTAGACTACATCTCGACCTGTGGTATACATATAATAGCATTGGGACAAAGATGCCATGTAGACTACATCTCGACCTGTGGTATACATATAATAGCATTGGGGACAAAGATGCCATGTAGACTACATCTCGACCTGTGGTATACATATAATAGCATTGGGGACAAAGATGCCATGTAGACTACATCTCGACCTGTGGTATACATATAATAGCATTGGGGACAAAGATGCCATGTCGACTACATCTCGACCTGTGGTATACATATAATAGCATTGGGACAAAGATGCCATGTCGACTACATCTCGACCTGTGGTATACATATAATAGCATTGGGGACAAAGATGCCATGTAGACTACATCTCGACCTGTGGTATACATATAATAGCATTGGGGACAAAGATGCCATGTAGACTACATCTCGACCTGTGGTATACATATAATAGCATTGGGGACAAAGATGCCATGTAGACTATATCTCGACCTGTGGTATACATATAATAGCATTGGGGACAAAGATGCCATGTCGACTACATCTCGACCTGTGGTATACATATAATAGCATTGGGGACAAAGATGCCATGTCGACTACATCTCGACCTGTGGTATACATATAATAGCATTGGGGACAAAGATGCCATGTCGACTACATCTCGACCTGTGTATACATATAATAGCATTGGGGACAAAGATGCCATGTCGACTACATCTCGACCTGTGGTATACATATAATAGCATTGGGACAAAGATGCCATGTCGACTACATCTCGACCTGTGGTATACATATAATAGCATTGGGGACAAAGATGCCATGTCGACTACATCTCGACCTGTGGTATACATATAATAGCATTGGGGACAAAGATGCCATGTCGACTACATCTCGACCTGTGGTATACATATAATAGCATTGGGGACAAAGATGCCATGTCGACTACATCTCGACCTGTGGTATACATATAATAGCATTGGGGACAAAGATGCCATGTCGACTACATCTCGACCTGTGGTATACATATAATAGCATTGGGGACAAAGATGCCATGTCGACTACATCTCGACCTGTGGTATACATATAATAGCATTGGGGACAAAGATGCCATGTCGACTACATCTCGACCTGTGGTATACATATAATAGCATGGGGACAAAGATGCCATGTCGACTACATCTCGACCTGTGGTATACATATAATAGCATTGGGGACAAAGATGCCATGTCGACTACATCTCGACCTGTGGTATACATATAATAGCATGGGGACAAAGATGCCATGTCGACTACATCTCGACCTGTGGTATACATATAATAGCATTGGGGACAAAGATTGCCATGTCGACTACATCTCGACCTGTGGTATACATATAATAGCATTGGGGACAAAGATGCCATGTAGACTACATCTCGACCTGTGGTATACATTAATAGCATTGGGGACAAAGATGCCATGTAGACTACATCTCGACCTGTGGTATACATATAATAGCACTTGGGGACAAAGATGCCATGTCGACTACATCTCGACCTGTGGTATACATATAATAGCATTGGGGACAAAGATGCCATGTCGACTACATCTCGACCTGTGGTCTATACATATAATAGCATTGGGGACAAAGATGCCATGTCGACTACATCTCGACCTGTGGTATACATATAATAGCATTGGGGACCAAAGATGCCATGTCGACTACATCTCGACCTGTGGTATACATATAATAGCATTGGGGACAAAGATGCCATGTCGACTACATCTCGACCTGTGGTATACATATAATAGCATGGGGACAAAGATGCCATGTCGACTACATCTCGACCTGTGGTATACATATAATAGCATTGGGGACAAAGATGCCATGTCGACTACATCTCGACCTGTGGTATACATATAATAGCATTGGGGACAAAGATGCCATGTCGACTACATCTCGACCTGTGGTATACATATAATAGCATTGGGGACAAAGATGCCATGTCGACTACATCTCGACCTGTGGTATACATATAATAGCATTGGGGACAAAGATGCCATGTAGACTACATCTCGACCTGTGGTATACATATAATAGCATTGGGGACAAAGATGCCATGTCGACTACATCTCGACCTGTGGTATACATATAATAGCATTGGGGACAAAGATGCCATGTAGACTACATCTCGACCTGTGGTATACATATAATAGCATTGGGGACAAAGATGCCATGTCGACTACATCTCGACCTGTGGTATACATATAATAGCATTGGGGACAAAGATGCCATTCGACTTGGATCATAATAGCTTGGGGACAAGATGCCATGTCGACCTGTGGAATACATATAATACCATTGGGGACAAAGATGCCATGTCGACCTGTGGAATACATATAATAGCATTGGGGACAAAGATGCCATGTCGACTACATCTCGACCTGTGGTATACATATAATAGCATTGGGGACAAAGATGCCATGTCGACTACATCTCGACCTGTGTATACATATAATAGCATTGGGGACAAAGATGCCATGTCGACTACATCTCGACCTGTGGTATACATATAATAGCATTGGGGACAAAGATGCCATGTCGACTACATCTCGACCTGTGGTATACATATAATAGCATTGGGGACAAAGATGCCATGTCGACTACATCTCGACCTGTGGTATACATATAATAGCATTGGGGACAAAGATGCCATGTCGACTACATCTCGACCTGTGGTATACATATAATAGCATTGGGGACAAAGATGCCATGTCGACTACATCTCGACCTGTGGTATACATATAATAGCATTGGGGACAAAGATGCCCATGTCGACTACATCTCGACCTGTGGTATACATATAATAGCATTGGGGACAAAGATGCCATGTCGACTACATCTCGACCTGTGGTATACATATAATAGCATGGGGACAAAGATGCCATGTCGACTACATCTCGACCTGTGGTATACATATAATAGCATTGGGGACAAAGATGCCATGTCGACTATATCTCGACCTGTGGTATACATATAATAGCATTGGGGACAAAGATGCCATGTCGACTACATCTCGACCTGTGGTATACATATAATAGCATTGGGGACAAAGATGCCATGTCGACTACATCTCGACCTGTGGTATACATATAATAGCTTGGGGACAAAGATGCCATGTCGACTACATCTCGACCTGTGGTATACATATAATAGCTTTGGGGACAAGATGCCATGTCGACTACATCTCGACCTGTGGTATACATATAATAGCATTGGGACAAAGATGCCATGTCGACTACATCTCGACCTGTGGTATACATATAATAGCATTGGGGACAAAGATGCCATGTCGACTACATCTCGACCTGTGGTATACATATAATAGCATTGGGGACAAAGATGCCATGTCGACTACATCTCGACCTGTGGTATACATATAATAGCTTTGGGGACAAGATGCCATGTCGACTACATCTCGACCTGTGGTATACATATAATAGCATTGGGGACAAAGAGCCATGTAGACTACATCTCACCTGTGGTATACATATAATAGCATTGGGGACAAAGATGCCATGTCGACTACATCTCGACCTGTGGTATACATATAATAGCATTGGGGACAAAGATGCCATGTCGACTACATCTCGACCTGTGGTATACATATAATAGCATTGGGACAAAGATGCCATGTCGACTACATCTCGACCTGTGGTATACACATAATAGCTGGGGACAAGATCCATGTCGACTACATCTCGACCTGTGGTATACATTATAGCATTGGGGACAAAGATGCCATGTCGACTACATCTCGACCTGTGGTATACATATAATAGCTTTGGGGACAAGATGCCATGTCGACTACATCTCGACCTGTGGTATACATATAATAGCATTGGGGACAAGATGCCATGTCGACTACATCTCGACCTGTGGTATACACTATAATAGCATTGGGGACAAAGATGCCATGTCGACTACATCTCGACCTGTGGTATACATATAATAGCATGGGGACAAAGATGCCATGTCGACTACCTCTCGACCTGTGGTATACATATAATAGCATTGGGACAAAGATGCATGTCGACTACATCTCGACCTGTGGTATACATATAATAGCTTTGGGGACAAGATGCCATGTCGACTACATCTCGACCTGTGGTATACATATAATAGCATTGGGGACAAAGATGCCATGTCGACTACATCTCGACCTGTGGTATACATATAATAGCATGGGGACAAAGATGCCATGTCGACTACATCTCGACCTGTGTGTATACATATAATAGCATTGGGGACAAAGATGCCATGTCGACTACATCTCGACCTGTGGTATACATATATAGCATTGGGGACAAAGATGCCATGTCGACTACATCTCGACCTGTGGTATACATATAATAGCATTGGGGACAAAGATGCATGTCGACTACATCTCGACCTGTGGTATACATATAATAGCATTGGGGACAAGATGCCATGTCGACTGTGGACTATAATAGCATTGGGGACACAGATCCATGTCGACCTGTGGATACATATAATAGCATTGGGGACAAAGATGCCATGTCACCTTGGAATCATATAGCATTGGGGACAAAGATTCCGATTCCGCCTGTGGTATACACATAATAGCATTGGGGACAAAGATGCCATGTCGACTACATCTCGACCTTGTGGTATACATATAATAGCACTGGGGACAAGATGCATGTCGACTACATCTCGACCTGTGGTATACTATAATAGCATTGGGACAAAGATGCCATGTCGACTACATCTCGACCTGTGGTATACATATAATAGCATTGGGGACAAAGATGCCATGTCGACTACATCTCGACCTGTGTATCATATAATATCATTGGGGACAAAGATGCCATGTAGACTATCATCTCGACCTGTGGTATACATATAATAGCATTGGGGACAAAGATGCCATGTCGATAATCTCGACCTGTGGTATCATAATAGCATTGGGGACAAAGATGCCATGTAGACTACATCTCGACCTGTGGTATACATATAATAGCATTGGGGACAAGATGCCATGTCGACTACATCTCGACCTGTGGTATACATTAATAGCATGGGACAAAGATGTCATGTCGACTACATCTCGACCTTTGGTATACATATAATAGCATTGGGGACAAAGATGCATGTCGACTACATCTCGACCTGTGGTATACATATAATAGCATTGGGGACAAAGATGCCATGTCGATACATCTCGACCTTGGTATACATATAATAGCATTGGGGACACAGATGCCATGTCGCTACATCTCGACCTGTGGTATACATATAATAGCCTTTGGGACAAGATGCCATGTCGACTACATCTCGACCTGTGGTATACTATATAGCATTGGGGACAAAGATGCCATGTCGACTACATCTCGACCTGTGGTATACATATAATAGCACTGGGGACAAAGATGCCATGTCGACTACATCTCGACCTGTGGTATACATATAATAGCACTGGGGACAAAGATGCCATGTCGACTACATCTCGACCTGTGGTATACATATAATAGCATTGGGGACAAAGATGCCATGTCGACTACATCTCGACTGTGGTATACATATAATAGCATTGGGGCCAAGATGCCATGTAGACTACATCTCGACCTGTGGTATACATATAATAGCATTGGGGACAAGATGCCATGTCGACTACATCTCGACCTGTGGTATACATATAATAGCATTGGGGACAAGATGCCATGTAGACTACATCTCGACCTGTGGTATACATATATAGCATTGGGGACAAAGATGCCATGTCGACTACATCTCGACCTGTGGGTATACATATAATAGCATTGGGGACAAAGATGCCATGTCTGACATCTCGACCTGTGGTATACACATATAGCATTGGGACAAAGATGCCTGTCGACTACATCTCACTTGGTATACACATAATAGCCTGGGACAAAGATGCCATGTCGACTACATCTCGACCTGTGGTTATACATTAATAGCATTGGGGACAAGATGCCATGTAGACTACATCTCAACCTGTGGTATACATATAATAGCATTGGGGACAAAGATGCCATGGTCGACAACATCTCGACCTGTGGTATACATATATTAGCATTGGGGACAAAGATGCCATGTCGACTCATCTCGACCTGTGGTATACACATAATAGCATTGGGGACAAAGATGCCATGTCGACTACATCTCGACCTGTGGTATACTATAATAGCACTGGGACAAGATGCCATGTCGACTACATCTCGACCTGTGGTATACATATAATAGCATTGGGGACAAAGATGCCATGTCAACTACATCTCGACCTGTGGTATACATATAATAGCATTGGGGACAAAGATGCCATGTCAACTACATCTCGACCTGTGGTATACATTAATAGCATGGGGACAAGATGCCATGTCGACTACATCTCGACCTGTGGTATACATATATAGCATTGGGGACAAAGATGCCATGTAGACTACCTCACCTGTGGTCTACATTATAGCATTGGGACAAGATCCTGTGATCCATCTCGACCTGTGTATACATATCGCATTGGAAGCAAAGATGCCATGTTGACTACATCTCGACCTGTGGTATACATATAATAGCATTGGGGACAAAGATGAAATGTAGACTACATCTCGACCTGTGGTATACATATAATAGTATTGGGGACAAAGATGCCATGTCGACTACATCTCGACCTGTGGAATCATATATAGCATTGGGGCACAGATGCCATGTCGACCTGTGAATACATATAATGCATGGGGACACAGATTCCATGTCGACTGGGAATCACATATAATAGCATTGGGGACAAGATGCCATGTCGACTGTGGATACATATAATAGCATTGGGCAAAGATCCATTCGATTACATCCGCCTTTGGTATACATAATAGCATTGGGGAGAAAGAAGCATGTCGACTACATCTCGACCTGTGGTATACATATAATAGCATTGGGGACAAAGATGCCATGTAGACTACATCTCGACCTGTGGTATACATATAATAGCATTGGAAGCAAAGATGCCATGTTGACTACATCTCGACCTGTGGTATACATATAATAGCATTGGGGACAAAGATGCCATGTAGACATACATCTCGACCTGTGGTATACATATAATAGCATTGGGGACAAAGATGCCATGTCGACTACATCTCGACTGTGGTATACATATAATGCATTGGGGACAAAGATGCCATGTCACTACATCTCGACCTGTGGTAGACATAGAATAGCATTGGGCAAAGATGCCATGTCGACTACCTCTCGCCTGTGTGTACATATATAGCATGGGACACAGATGCCATGTCAGCTACATCTCGTACCATGTGGTCTACATATATAGCATTGGGGACAAATGAAAAAGATCCATCAGGTCGACTACTATCTCGACTGTGGTATAGCATATAATAGCATTGGGACAAAGATGCCATGTCACTCCATCTCGCCTGTGGTATACATATATAGCATTGGTGACATAGATCCATGTCGACTACATCTCGACCTGTGGTATACATATATGCATTGGAAGCAAAGATGCCTGTTGACTACATCTCGCTGTGGTATACATATAATAGCATGGGACACAGATGAAATGTAGACTACATCTCGACCTGTGGGATCCAGATAATAGTATTGCGGGACAAGATGCCATGTCGACTACATCTCTGACCTGTGGATACAGATAATAGCATTGTTGGGGACACAGATGCCATGTCGACCTGGATAATATAATAGCATGGGCACGATGCCATGTCGACCTGTGGATACTTAATAGCATTGGGGACAAGATGCTGCGCCTGTGAATACATATAATAGCATTGGGACAAAGATGCATGTCGACTACATCTCGACCTGTGGTATACATATGAATAGCATGGGGACAAAGATGCCATGTCGACTACATCTCGACCTGTGGTATACATATAATAGCATGGGGACAAAGATGCCATGTCGACTACATCTCGACCTGTGTATACATATAATAGCATTGGGGACAAAGATGCCATGTCGACTACATCTCGACCTGTGGTATACATATAATAGCATTGGGGACAAGATGCCATGTAGACTACATCTCGACCTGTGGTATACATAGATAGCATTGGGGACAAGATGCCATGTCGACTACATCTCGACCTGTGTATACATATAATAGCATTGGGGACAAAGATCCATGTAGACTATATCTCGACTTGGTATACATATAATAGATTGGGACAAGATGCCATGTGACTAATCTCGACCTGTGTATACATATAATGCATTGGGGACAAGATGCCATGTCGACTATCTCGCCTGTGTATACATATAATAGCATTGGGACAAAGATGCATGTCGACTACATCTCGACCTGTGTTATACATATATACATTGGGGACAAAGATGTCATGTCGACTACATCTCGACCTGTGGTATACATATAATAGCATTGGGGACAAAGATGCCATGTCAGACTACATCTCGACCTGTGTATACATATAATAGCATTGGGGACAAAGATGCCATGTCGACTACATCTCGACCTGTGGTATACATATAATAGCATTGGACAAAGATGCCATGCGACTACATTTCGACCGATGTTACATATACTAGCTGGGTACAGATCCATGTGACTACATCTCGACTGTGGTATACTATATAGCATTGGGGACAAAGATGCCATGTCGACTACATCTCGACCTGTGGTATCATATAATAGCATGGGGACAAGATGCCATGTCGACTACATCTCGACTGTGGTATACATATAATAGCACTGGGGACAAAGATGCCATGTCGACTACATCTCGACCTGTGGTATACATATAATAGCATTGGGGACAAAGATGCCCATGTCGACTACATCTCGACCTGTGGTATACATATAATAGCATTGGGGACAAAGATGCCATGTAGACTACATCTCGACCTGTGGTATACATATAATACATTGGGACAAAGATGCCATGTCGACTACATCTCGACCTGTGGTTATACATATAATAGCATTGGGACAAAGATGCATGTAGACTACTCTCACCTGTGTTATACATATAAATAGCATTGGGACAAAGATGCCATGTCGACTACATCTCGACTCGGTATGCCATATAATAGCATTGGGACAGAGATGCCGCATGTCCGACTACATCTCGACCTGTGGTATCACATAATAGCATTGGGACAAGATGCATGTCGACTACATCTCACCTTTGTATAGACACATAGTAGCGCTGGACAAAGATGCCTGTCGACTACACTCGACCTGTGGTATACATTTAATAGCATTGGGACAAAGATGCCATGTAGACTACATCTCCACCTGTGGTATACTATAATAGCATGGGGACAAAGATGCCATGTCGACAACATCTCGACCTGTGTATACATATAATAGCATTGGGACAAAGATGCCATGTCGATACATCTCGACCTGGTAGACACTAATAGCTGGGGACAAGATGCCTGTCGACTACATCTCGACCGTGTATACTATAATAGCACTGGGACAAAGATGCCATGTCGACTACATCTCGACCTGTGGTATACATATAATAGCACTGGGACGAAGATGCCATGTCGACTACATCTCGACCTGTGGGTATACATAGAATAGGCATTGGGACAAAGATGCCATGTCGACTACATCTCGACCTGTGGTATACATATAATAGCATTGGGACAAAGATGCATGTCAACTACATCTCCGACTGTGGTATACATATAATAGCATGGGGGACAAAGATGCCATGTGACTACATCTCGACCTGTGGTATACATATAATAGCATTGGGGACAAAGATCATGTACGACTACATCTCGACCTGTGGTATACATATAATAGCATTGGAAGCAAAGATGCCATGTTGACTACATCTCGACCTGTGGTATACATATAATAGCATTGGGGACAAAGATGAAATGTAGACTACATCTCGACCTGTGGTATACATATAATAGTATTGGGGACAAAGATGCCATGTCGACTACATCTCGACCTGTGGAATACATATAATAGCATTGGGGACACAGATGCCATGTCGACCTGTGGAATACATATAATAGCATTGGGGACACAGATGCCATGTCGACCTGTGGAATACATATAATAGCATTGGGACAAAGGTGCCATGTCGACCTGTGGAATACATATAATAGCATTGGGGACAAAGATGCCATGTCGACTACATCTCGACCTGTGGTATACATGTAATAGCATTGGGGAGAAAGAAGCCATGTCGACTACATCTCGACCTGTGGTATACATATAATAGCACTGGGGAAAAAGATGCCATGTCGACTACATCTCGACCTGTGGTATACATATAATAGCATTGGGGACAAAGATGCATGTCGACTACATCTCGACCTGTGGTCTACATATAATAGCATTGGGGACAAGATGCCATGTAGACTACATCTCGACCTGTGGTATACATATAATAGCATTGGGACAAGATGCCATGTCGACTACATCTCGACCTGTGGTATACATATATAGCATTGGGGACAAAGATGCATGTAACTATATCTCGCCTGTGTATACATATAATAGCATTGGGGACAAAGATGCATTGACATCTCGACCTGTGGATACATTATACATGGGACAAAGATGCCTGTCGACTACATCGACCTGTTATCATAATAGCATTGGGGACAAGATGCCATGTCACTACTATCTCGACCTGTGGTATACATATAATAGCATTGGGGACACGATGCCATGTCGACTACATCTCGACCTGTGGTATACATATAATAGCATTGGGGACAAAGATGCCATGTCGACTACATCTCGACCTGTGTATACATATATAGCATTGGGACAAAGATCCATGTCGACTACATCTCGACCTGTGGTATACATATAATAGCATTGGGGACAAAGATGCATGTCGACTACATCTCGACCTGTGTATACATCTAATAGCTTGGGGACAAGATTGCCATGTCGACTACATCTCGACCTGTGGTATACATCTAATAGCATTGGGGACAAAGATGCCATGTCGACTACATCTCGACTGTGTATACATAGTAGAGCATTGGGGCCAGAGTGCCAGGTCGACTACCTCCGACCTGTGGATGCTAGTAATAGCATTGGGGACACAGATGTCCATGTCGACCTGTGGAATACCTATAATGAGCATTGGGACACAGATGCCATGTCTGACCTGTGGAATACCTATAATAGCATGTGCCAAAGCATGCCATGTCGACCTGTGGAATACATATAATATGCATTGGGGACAACGATGCCAGGTCGACCGTGAATACATATATGAGCATTGGGGCCAAAGATGCCAGGGCGCCTGTGGAATACAGATAATAGCATTAGGGAGACAAAGATGGTCCTGGTCGACTACACGCAGGGAACCTACTGGGCACCAGGTCACCTTAATGACCGTTAATGGCCGAAACATTCACGGAAGGGGACTACTTCTGACGATCAGAAACTTTCTGTCGCACTTCCTCAACGGTCGAGTTTTTATCACTTGAAACTAAAGAGATCACATATAATACAGGATACAGGCAGATCGACCTTCAGGGCCCCAGATGACCTTTGATAATAGAAAAAAACATGAGATCACGTGACAGTTCAAGGTCGCCTCTACACGTCTGCTGGAGTGTTGGGTACCTGGTGCTAGCCCCATATTGTCATAGATGAATGGGCACTCGGTGATCACGTGCTCAAGGTTACACTGTTGGCCTGTACTGGCAAGTACACTTCCATCCACCCATCATGTGCCATGCCGATAAGCGTGGGCGGTCATGTTCTGCCATCTTGCTCGATCACCAGAGTCGTGGATCAAATCCGTGTTCTTGTCTCGACCATGCCACGTGGCCAGTCCATCCAGGTATTTACTTCTCGGTCTTCCCCTTGGTCTCTTCCCTTTGATCTTGCCAGATGTCGCCATGTTCTCCACGCAATTTCTTCTCATAACATGCCCAAAACATTTTGACTGTCTACGTCTAATATCTCCTAATGAGTTTACGATCGTCATTTGTTTCTTGAAGGACTTGTTCATTGGTTATTCTGTCTGTCCATGTGTTTTCTTTGCATTTTTCTCAGAAACCACATTTCCACAGCCATCATATCAGCTTGACTGCTCATTGTCCATGCTTCACATCCATACAAAAGTGTAGATTCGATTTAGCACTGCAATACTCTTTTTATTGGTCAGTATGTTTTTTCATCTTGCAAAAGGCTACCTTCGCAATTGGCGATTCTTGTTCTAATCTCTTCAAGGCATCTCCCATCAGATGTTATGACTGTTCCGAGATAACTGTATCAATTTCACTTGCTTAAGACTATGCCCATTTACTCGTATATCACATTGTGGTATTTCCTTCTTGCACTGTGATGAGCATAATCTGTTAGCGTGACAGGTAAACATAATCTAACATCGGGAATTACCAACGGCTATTAATAAGTTATTGGTTTGCCTGGAAAATAACACATACATTGATCTGTATTACCTGTTTGTGTAACCAACGGCTATTAATAAGTTACTGGTTTGCCTGGAAAATGACACATACACTGATCTGTATTACCTGTTTATGTAATCCAGATGAGTAAGTGTTTCCGTAGAACACGTTTAGACTGGTGAAATCCTACAAGACGTACATTTACTAGCGTTAATCTTCACTCATAGAAGTAGTGAAAAGAAGAAGTTAGAGACAGCTAAGATACTACAAACATTGAAATCTATAACAGTGATCAGATTACGACTGGAACATTCCGCCGACAGATGTTGACAACTCCTCGCTGAAGGAATATCTGCTTCGACGCGCGACTAACCTGCAACTACGAAAGAGTGGTCTTGTGCAGGTATGTGTGTGGTGTAGAGGGTCCGTGTGTTATAAGCTTGTTGTGTGTTTCATCGAAGCCACCCTGGACGCGGACAGGTAAGTAGATAAGTCAGTGCAGAACTATTTGATATGCCTTAACGTGGATTGGATATATCGTGCTAACCCATATTTGTATAGAGCAATCGGCGCTCGGTGCACCATGTGGTCAGTATCACACCGACTGCCTTTGCTTCCCACGACATTTCCTGGTGCACATTTTGGCTGGTGGACCATGGGAACCCACGCCAATTTTAAAAGATCGACCCACCCTCTTACGGATGGAACCCACAACATTATCACGGCTACCGGTAAATAGAAGGTATGAATTAATCTTCGGACTCCGAACAGGACAAAGCAGACTGAAGTACCACAAGTGTAATAAACGAAATATAGGAGATACTCACGAATGTCACTGTGGAACTACTAAAATCATTGCTAAACATTTGCTGCTGGGGTGTTCATATCCGGAATACAGAATAGTATTCTGGCCTACATCCACGTCCCTCTATGTGAGGACAAACTACACGGAGATCATAATGGGGTCGACCATGTATGGGTCACGGCACTGAGGCTATGCTTCTCTAATAACATAATTTAGGCTTAAAACTGAAAGCCAGTTAATCAACTCATTGGGATGCATCCATCCAGAGAGAATCAGTACTGTTGTAGATGCCACTGTCTAACTCTGCTGACTTCCGCTATATATCAATATCTAAATGTTTGCACAATTTTCGGCTCCACGTTTTCTCATTTGGCACCTTTCACAGCTGAACTTCTGCGCCGTCTTCCTGGCAACGAAGTATGTGCCTAGCAACAGGTCACGCCCAGACGTTGTCTGTTTGCGTTTAAATTTTTTTTACATGTTCTAATTTCATGTTTTTCTTTAAATCTATTTTTGTTCTTCCTTATGAAGAATAGTATAATCGAAACGCCGTTCATTTTTATTTTATTATATTTTGGGATAATTGTATTTCGGGGAGGGGATTTCCCCCTGTGATTTACGTTTACCTTAGTGGAGTTCTTTGTAAGGTATGTACATTTTGTCCGTGGTTAGTATCTCTCAATTTTTCGCAGGAGTTACAAGAACCTAACTGGTTTTATTTCATACATGGATATGACCACAAGCTTAAGCTGGCTGCTGCTTTGTTGGAATTAATTCATACTGACATCTAAAGACGAACCAAGAAGAAGACAGATTAGCAAAGGAAAATGGAAGCCTAACTCAGCCTGGTGTAGACGTAACCTTTGATGAGGACAAGAGATTTGTAAGGAGCAATTATAGAACCAAGTGGAGATCACAGCATCTAGGTCACCAGAAAGACTATCCAGGTCACCATACACAGCATCCAGGTAACTAGAAAGAGGATGCATATTACCAGCTCCACCGAAATAAACAAGTTACAATCTGCAGACTGCGGACTGGCTACAACAGAATGAATTATCACTTGTTTAAACAACTAAAGATAAAACATACTGATGGATGTAACTGTGAAACTAGTAAAATAACAGCTGAACATGTGTTTACAAGAGTGTCCAACATATGCAAACCAGAGAAGTATTTTGGTCTACAGCTGCTCCACTTCAGGACAACATCTATGGAAACATCAACAAGTTTAAGTTGGCTGTTGCTGTTTACGATTTACTAGTCATTGTTTATGTTCAATAGTTTGTCATTGCTGTGTGAACAACCGACGCTCATACCACAGGAATCAACGCAAGGCAGTCTGCTTCCAAACCGTACGCAGCTGATTTCGAACCCTGGAATCGCCATGTTGGGGATTTGTGACACGCCTTCACTATCCCTAAGCCACAACCGAGGCTCATCATCAAGGTTCTGGATCAACTCTGCTGATGATATTCCTCCAAGCCACCGTCTCAATCCTTCCAGCATCATTTCTCTTGGTCTGCCCCTACCTCTCTTCCCCTCGATCTTTCCAATTGTCACGATGTTCTCCAATGCCTCTCTTCTCATCACATGACCGAGGAAAGCTGTTTGTCTCTGTCTTATTGTTGTATATAGTTTTCTAGTTTCATTAGCCTGTTTCAGGCAGTCGTTGTTAGTTACTCTGGCAGTCCAAGGAATTCGCAACATTCGTCTCAGAAACCACATCATTGTTGCTTCTAATTTCTTCCAATTTTCTTCATTTACATTTCAAGATTCGCTGCCATACAGCAAAACTGGTTCTATATAGCATTTCAGCACTCTCTTTCTTGCATTCATTGATAGTGACTTATTGCATAAGATACTCTTCATTTTCTGAAATGCGGCTTTTGCTTGCCCTATTATGCCCTTAATCTCTGATGTACATCTTCCATCTGATGTTATAAGTGCCCCTAAGTATTGAAAAGTATGGATGTTGAGAATTTCCCCTTCTATTTCTATGTCACATTTTGGTGCCCCATTTTCTTTGATATCACCATTGTTACTGATATCAAAGAAAATGGGGACACCAAAATGTGACATAGAAATACATATAAATAATTATAACCTTTTCTAAAGCAGTTTAAGTCGTGCACCACACATTCATGATTATTTCATTATCGCCATTATCATTACTATCATTATGGCATCATAATTATCATCATTAGCATCATCACCATTATCATCATCATTATCATCAACATTATCACCATTATCAACAGCACCATTATCGTTAGTTTCGTCATCATCATTATCATAATTATTGCCGTCACTACTATCACCATTATAGGCATCAGCATTATCATCATCATCACCATCATCATCATCATCATCATCATCATCATCATCATCATCATCATCATCATCATCATCATCATCATCAATATCATCATTATCATCATCATTATCACCATCATCGTCAACATCGTCATAATCATCATCACCATTATCTTCATTATTATCCTAATTATTATTACTATCGACATCATCATCATTATCATCATTATCGCCATCATCATCATGTATTTTGCGATGGCGAAGGCGCTCATATCTCTCCATAGAACTCAGTCCTTGATGTCAATTCCACCAATGAGCAAGTCCATTAAGAGGAAAAATGAAAACCTTAACCTGATTAGAGACATTATACATAGAAAGTCAAGATGTTTAAGGCACTTTATGAAAAGACATAAACTGGAGAACTTGGTGACAACTGACGAGATTGAAGGGAAAAGAATAAGAGGAAAGCAGAGAAATAAATGTCTGGATGGCTTGGCCACATGGTGTGGTCGAGACAAGAACATCACGACTCTGGTGATCGTATGAGATGGCGAAACATGACCGCCTACGCTTATCGGCGTGGCACATAATAATGATACTACTGACATGGCCCTATACCTTTATCTCAGTCAATCAATGATCATTTCTCTCAGTATAACTCTGTCTCTTTCATCGCTGATCTTGCCAGTCTTCACGGTGCCCTCCAATCCCTCTGTACTCAGTATGCCACCAAAGAACACCGTACTTCTCTGTCCTATAGTGGTGTGTAATGTGCTACTTTCATTAACCTCTTCAAAGCGACCGTTGTTAATTACGCTGGCTTTTCAAGGTATTCACAAGATTCGTCTAAGAAGCCATACCTCTCCTTCCTCCTGGTTGGTCTTAAAGTAATCGTTGATATTCCAGGATTTATAATGTTAGAACAGAATTGGTTAGATGTAACATTTCAGCTCTCTCAGACTTGTGTCCCACATAATAATTAGTTACATATCCTTTACGAATACGTCGTACTTCATGGAAATAAAAACAATCAAATACAGATGTTCTGCTAAACCTGGGAATGTAAAGAGAGATTATAAAAGAATTAAAAGAGAGGCGTGTGAAATATTTCGGCCACGTTAAAAGACATAACACTCTTATACAAACATGGTAGAGGGTAAGTCCGACTCGACGCGCTATTGTGAGCAAGTCGCCTAATCAGATAACGCAGAGGATGCCTCGCGTTAAACGTGCCGCGCAGAGACACGCACTATATACAGCTGGGAAGAAGAAGGTAGAGGCGAGGAAGAACGCTACGACTGCTGACGCTGTATTTACGAACAGCAGTCCGGTTCCTATACCAGCTGAAGCCGTCCCAGTTGATGAAGAAACCACATCTCAAGCCAGCAGTAGTCGGGAAGTTCCAACCAGCTCCAAGACGATAGCAGCCCAATCTTCCAGTGATCTCCACACAGGAGGAAACAACAACACATCTGAGGACTTCACCGGCAGAATACTGCTCAAACAGACAAGCGTGGATGAAGCTAAACTGTCAGGCGCTACCAACAGACAAGTTAATCAGTCTGTTGGAAAACGAGCTGGGAAGATACATGCATCGACCAGCTGCGCAAGACACATGAGGGAGTAAGTGGTCTCCCTCAACAACAACCCAAAGACCACATCACTTATGAAGAAGATAACACAAGATGAGAAAGCCGACATCAAGCTTCACCACGGCATCTTATTGGAAGCCAGCCGACACAACATGATGAAACGGTGGGTCATCAAACGAGTCAAGACCCATCTCACCAACGACCAGATCAGGGAGTTGCTGACAAGGGAGAATCACAAGCTCAAGATCACCAGTGCCGAGAGGATCGTCGGAAAAAACAACATCCCCTCTACTGTCGTCGTCGTAACATCAGAGGACCGATTGATCCCTCAATACATCAGATGGGACAAGAGAGACCAAGCCCCAGAGCACTACATTCCGAGAGTGCTTCAGTGCTCCAAGTGCCAGCAGTTTTTGCACACCCGTGCCACCTGCAAGAGTGAGGTTGAAGTATGCAGATATTGCTCTGGACCTCATCCATACAGCCAGTGCCAGCACGCAAAGATCGACAAGGACTTCAGGAGGCCTAACACTAATAGAAAGTGCGCCAACTGCCTCGGCAACCACGGTGCCATGTACCTCGGCTGCCCCTGCCACCAAGACAGCAAGGAAGTCATGAAGATCGCTATCAAGAATAACTTGCCCTATAAAGAAGCTAGGAGACAGTACGAGGCCACCAATCGACTCACAAAAAGCGACAAAGCGACAAAGCGCAACTTGAAGGCCAACTGAAGGACCTGCGATCAAAGTTCAACAGCGGAAGAAAAAGACAAGAAACAAGAGACTCAGATCGCAGCCGCTCAGCACATCCTGGACGAAACGAAACAAATTCAGCAGAGGATTGAGCAGGATGTCGCTCGAAGGGCTGCCATAAAAGATGACACTGACAACAATCTGATGAATATGCAAGCGGAAAGAATAAAGATAAAAATAATGCTAAAGCGAATTCAAGAAGAAAGAATACAGATGGAGCTGCAGAAAACACAGAAAGAGCCGGAGAGCACAGAATCCCAGACAAGAGGAAGAATCACCAGAAGAGGAAACGGCGAGTGAACTGGATGAGGACGGCGACTCAGATCAAGACCAAATCAGTCCGGCGATGGCAAGTCGCCCCATACCAAGACCGAACTATCGAGAAGACACGCCAAACCAAAGACGAACAAGAAGAGTCGCCGAAGTTCCAAGACGTGTAAGGAAGAGAAACAACAGACGGAACGACGAATGCTAAAGCTCCCTGAAGGCCAAAGCACCATATGACGGGGTGGGTACACAATAACTCCAGGCTTCAGCAAGTGCGCGACTCTGTCCAGACATGTAATGCCTTATCAAGACAGGAATGAACAAAATTAACCAAGCAGAAGCCAGGAAGCTGACAACATGCAACCAGATGTACGAAAGAATCAAAACAAGCTGCACAGTATAGGACCCAAGTACAACTAGTTATCAAAACAGTTGAACGGGACCATTCGTGTTGAAGTTGAAGTTGAAGTTGAAGGCTGAAATGCAAGCGGGCAAGAGGTGGACAACGATACAAGTGGGAAGATAATATCAAGAGATGCTCGAACAGCTGTCTGATAGAATGTACAGTCTAGACAAGAGACAGACAGTGCTTGGGATCCATTGCAGCCAACCTTGAATGTGGAGACGGCACCTGATTGATTGATTGATATCTTTTACAAGACGTCGCAATTAACCCTGAAGTTACGCTCAGTAGTTTGCCATTGCTTGCTGAACGACCGGTACTGATATCATTATGTCCCACATGCCATATATAATTATAGCACTTCCCCTGGTCTTATAGAATTACGACACAACATCGAGGCATATTACGCAAGTGGAGAATCACTGGTGTGTGTCAACACGCTTGATGTAAATTAGCGACATTCATTTGTCGCTACACCCACCGGTTGTGTATCAGCCACATTAGCCACCGCCATGGGTTGTAGTTGTTACGTCTTTGTGAAGCACAATCTAACAATATTCTCATACCACGAGGTGCATTGGGTATATTCTGCTAGGATATGGTTCAGCAGTTGCCACTTTATGTGTTCAGTCTCACCCGGCCGCTTACTTCCACGCACACCTCCTGGTATCAACCTAATCTAGGTCAACCAGGCAAGGAGGGTACATTTTTAAAATCCATCCCTATAATTAGTATTGATTTACATCTTGATAAGTTGAGTCGTAGTAACAATGGAAATATGCTCCTTTCGGTTTCAGATTTTATTGGAGAGAAAAAAGGAAGTATGTAATTTGCACCATTCTGACAAGCACGGCAGAGATTGAACAAAGTGGTTGTTCTTACAACAGAGAAGTTAGAATATACACAGGAGTAAGTCAGGTAAGGTCGTGGTCTTAGATTGCAGTGGAAGGAAAACGGATTCATAAGATATTACAGACACTCAAGAACGAGGTCCTGATCGGGATGTGTGTGCAGTATTTCAGTGTGTCTTTTGTATATTGTATCCCTTTAAGTTTGCTTATCTTATATATAAAATAGAATCTCCGTCTGTATGTCTGTATGTCTGTATGTCCTTTATGCGTTCGCGAACGACCCATCCGATTGAGATGAAATTTTCTACACGCCTTCCTCTTATTCCCGCGCAGCCAACTGTGATATTTTTTTAGTGTGAAATCGGCTGCTTACTTAATATTATTTAATTTTTTCATTTTTCATTATAATTTATATACAGCGAGGGGACTTAACTCTAGAAAAGTTATTTCAAGGGGCATAACTTTTAATAACTTTTCTGTATACCTTATAGTTATATTGTTGCATGGTATTTAAAGATTTATAAACTCTTTGTCTATAGTTATGTACCGGCATATGAGTTATAATAAATAATGATACAATCTTTAAGGCATTTTCAAAGTTTTCATAAAAATAATGCACAATGCATAACATTGTAACTCATCTTTTAATGCTTAAGAAGTTACTGTAGTCATGCAGGTGATTAGAAAGAGTTTTCATTAAAAATAATGGATGGTGTGTGGAAGGACATTCTTTTAAGTTACTTTTTTTGTTGTATGAATTTAATGAGACACTACCCGCCAGGAGCTGGGCAAAGCCACGCCGGGTCAGATAGATAGACAGACAGACAGAAAGACAGACAGAAAGACAGACAGAAAGACAGACAGACCGACAGACAGACAGACAGACAGACAGACAGACAGACAGACAGACAGACAGACAGACAGACAGACAGACAGACAGACAGACAGTCGGTAACGGGAACGAGAACTTATATGACTACTTATATGAATTAAATGAGATGCTCCCCACCAGGGACTGGGAGAAGCCGGGCCGGGTCAGCTAGTATTTAATATATGTAAAGCATTTAGTGTGTATATGGCATTTAGTATCATATAAAGTTTACTTAATTTATGTGTGTAAAGCATTCAGTGTTTCTGTTGTAGTGTGATGTTTATCAGTTGTTGCTCTGCCTGGCAGCTTCTATAGCAGGCATATCATGAAAAGACAAGAACGCACATAAATAACTATTACAAAAGAGGGAATTTAAGGAAATGTTATATGGTGTGGTCAAGGACATATGCTAGTCCACTTCAGCCATACAAAGAGATACATACGTGGTAAATGATGAGCTAGAGCGGAGAGTGGTGATGGAGAGTGTACACAAGTATGTCAAAGTTATATCTGGGTTTAGAACAGCAACACATGACTCGAAAAAGACTGTAATAGTGAGCAGTGAAAAAAAAGTAACAGCAGATCTTGGAACATCATTATAGCTGATTTCACTGCAGATATCGTACATGGCGATGATAGTGATGATGACAATGATGATGTTGATGATTCCCTCCCATCCCTCTCCCATCCACGCGCGGAGGAGCGCAGTTGGAAGGATACAAGATTTATCCTCGTGCGAGAAAATGCAACCTAAGACTAAATGTCATAGTCGGGCAGACCAGGCCCTAAGCCTTGGTCGGCAGCTGGTCTAGGATCGAAGTTCCGACATTCCATTTTCGCACCACTTAAAAGTAATGAAACTGGTGAACACCCAACCTTTGAGAAGTTAGTTGCATGACATTTGCAGAAACTAGCAGTCGTCATAATCATCATCATCATCATGAAGGGCCGTTCACGTCTCTCCACAGATCTCGGTTTTTGGTGTTCTGAATCAACTCTGCTGATGATATTCCTCCACGGCACCGACTCAGTCCATGCAACATCATTTCACTTGATCTGCCCCTGCCTCTCTTCCCCTTGATCTTTCCAGTTGTCACGATGTTTTCTATTTCCTCTCTTCTCATCACCCCAGTAAATTGTTGGCTGTTTGTGATTTACCTTGCAAAGGTTATGTAACAGAGGTGTGATATACCAAAACGTCTCTACCAACCTCCTATGATTGACCCTTTAAAAGGATAAATCCCTAGTAATGACTAAGTACCTTACTTTTGGGGGAAGAAAACAGAGCTAAACTAACCCGTAGGGCAGCCAAATTTATTTGGCGGTAGTTCAAAATCTGGGCTTGGTAATGGTTCACGTACCTGGCCAGACCGGCTTGATTTTAAAACAAAGAGTTTGTAATAGCCATTTTGGTTCAAACGAACAAAGGAGACAGACAAATTAAGCCTCCCTTGTGAGGAGGGCCGTTTAGCCCTAAAATATATCATTCTCGGGAGCAATTGGTATGTTAAATATATGTATGTATGTCCTTTATGCGTTCGCGAACGGTCCATCCGATTGAGATGAAATTTTCTACACGTCTTCCTCTCATTCCCGTGCTGCCAACTGTTATTTTTTTTATTTTTTTATTTTTTTTTAGTGTAAAACCAGTTATTTACTTAATATTAATTAATATCATCATCATCATCATCATCATCATCATCATCATCATCATCATCATCATCATCATCATCATCATCATCATCATCATCATCATCATCATCATCTTCCACTTCTGCTGTCAAGCGTCGTGGGGAGGAATAATTTGCGTTCCAGTGCCCGGTGGACTGCACTGGATAGTGTCATTCCGTGTGGTTGTACAATGTCTCTGATGTCGTCAATCAATTTTCTTCTTGGACGTCCTCGTGGTCTCGTGGTATAAATTACATTATAATGTATATATAGCGAGGAGACATAACTTCTATTAGCATTGCTATATATGTCAAATTGTTGCATATTTCTCAAATAGGTGGACCTTTTCGCTGCAGTTATCTACAGGCATATGCGTTATAATCCTCCTCCTCCTCTCCCCTCTTCCTCCTCCTACCCTTTTCCTCCTCCCCTCCCCCTAATCCTTTCCCTCCTCCTTCATTCTCCTCCTCCTCGCTCTCTCCTCCCACCTCCTCCTCCCTCCTCCTCCTAATCACTCCTCTTCCCTCCTCCTCCACCCTCCTCCTCCCTTCTCCTCCTATCTCCTCCTTCTCCCTCCTCCACCTAACTCCTCCTCCTCACACCTCCCCATCATCCCTCCTCCTCCTCCCTCCTCCTCCCTCCTCCTCCCTTCTCTCCCTCCTCCTCACTTATCCTCCTCCCTTCTCCTCCCTTCTCCTCCCTCCTCCTGGTCTCTCCTCACACCTCCCTCTACCTCCTCCCTCTCCTCACTCCACCTCCCTCCTCCTCCCTCTTCCTCCTCCTCCCTCCTTATCCTCCCTCCTCCCCCTCCTCCCTCCGCCCTCTCCCTCTTCCTCCTCCCTCCTGTTTCTCCCTCCTTCTCCCTCCTCCTCCTCTCTCTCCTCCTCCTCTCTCCTCCGCCCTCCTCCTCCTTCCTCCTCCCTCTTCCTCCTCCTCTCTCCTCCTCCTCCCTCCTCCTCCATCCCCCTCCTCACTCCCCCTCCTCCCTTCTTCTCCTAATCCCTCCTCCTCCTCCCTCCTCCTCCTCCCTCCTCCTCCCTCCTCTTCCCTCCTCCTCCTCCTAATCACTCCTCTTCCCTCCTCCTCCGCCCTCCTCCTCCCTTCTCCTCCTATCTCCTCCTTCTCCCTCCTCCACCTAACTCCTCCTCCTCACACCTCCCCCTCATCCCTCCTCCTCCTCCCTCTTCCACCCTCTTCCTCCTCCCTCCTCCTCAATTCTCTCCCTCCTCCTCACTTCTCCTCCTCCCTTCTCCTCCCTCCTCCTCCCTTCTCCTCCTCCCTTCTCCTCCCTTTTCCTCCCTCCTCCTCCTCTCTCCTCCCACCTCCCTCTACCTCCTCCCTCTCCTCACTCCACCTCCCTCCTCCTCCTCCCTCCTCATCCTCCCTCCTCATCCTCCCTTCTCCCCCTCCTCCCTCCTCCCACTCCCTCTTCCTCCTCCCTCCTCCTTCTCCCTCCTCCTCCTCTCTCCTCCTCCTCCCTCCTCCTCCTCCTTCCTCCTCCCTCCTCCTCCCTCTTCCTCCTCCTCCCTCCTCCTCCCTCCCCTCCTCGCTCCCTCTCCTCCCTTCTTCTCCTAATCCCTCCTCCTCCCTCCTCCTCACTCCACCTCCCTCCTCCTCCTCCCTCTTCCTTATCCTCCCTTCTCATCCTCCCTCCTCCCCCTCCTCCCTCCTCCCCCCTACCTCCTCCTTCTCCCTCGTTCTCCTCCTCCTCCTCCACCCTCTTCCTGCTCTCTCCTCCTCCCTCCTCCACTTCCTCTTCCCTCCTCCTCCCTCCCCCTCCTCCTTTCCCTCCTCCCTTCTCCTCCTAATCCCTCCTCCTCCCTCCTCCTCCTCCCACCGCCTCCCTCTTCCTCCCTCCTCCTCCTCCCTCCTCCTCCCTCCTCTACCTCCCTCTTCCTCCTCCCTCCTCCTACTCCTCCTTTTTCTTCTTCTGCTGCTGCTGCTGCCGCCGCAACATAGAATAGAATAGTGAGTGAGCAGATACCTTAATCACAATAAGAGCTAGATTAGCTCAACAACAAGCGACGAGGGACAAGGGACGCATTGGAAATACTTTCCGATCGCCTTCCCCTTTTTTGTTTGTAATTGTGTTATATCTATGTTAACATAACACAGTTGATTAATGCCTGGGTTGTATTCTTTGTCATATCCAGTTCTAGAAGAGAAGCAAGTGGTGGTTTTTGTTTGGACTTTATCATTAAAAAACTGGATCCTGGGTTATCAGCCAGTAGGAAGTGATAAATGGCAACCTACCCAACACATATAGTCTGAACCAATACGACACTGTTAACTGCTGCACTCAGTAGCTGCCAAAGCCAGCACACAAAAAAAAAAACAATTTCGAAGACGACTGACAAAGTTATTGATGAAGTCCTACTTCAGTAGGAATATCCAGGACGGACTTCAGTATCTAAAAATCTACAAAGATAAAGATTTACAGAATAACTGACAACAGTGTATCGTCTGCTTTACTTCTGAGGGGTACCGCTTGGAGCATCATCAGTTAGGGAAGTCAGTGAGAATATGGGACAGTCCTACAAGTTTAATAAAACTAACAGCAGTAAGAACCCTCCATATGTCTGTTGGACTCCCAAGTTCAAAGGACACTCATAGTATTCTCCTTCAAAAGGAAAAGTCACACAGCAGCAAAAGTCAAAATAAGGTTCAAGACACTAGAACACCAAATGGGAAGAGACACTGAATAAACATAAGCAAGTGTTGTTTGTCCATCAAGAATGATGATGGCCATTCATTTCATCCAGTGGGGTTAAAGGTATGGAGCCGTGGGTTCTAAGATGGCTGATAAGGCCTATTTTGGCTCGAAATGTTCTTTGACAATGTGGGCAAAGAATGCTAGACGTCTCTGGAGGAGGATTTCCTGCAGTAGTTTTTTTGTCCTGCCTTTTCTTCACAGCTCTTGCAGTCCTGGTTGCCTCACATATGACTGCACCTTTGCGTAATGATGCACGCCACGAATTTCGGTCTCTGGCTGCAGCCTCCCAGGTGTCATGATGAATTCCAAAAGCATTCAGTGAAATTTTCAGAGTGTCTTTAAAGCGTTTCCTCTGGCCACCTTGGGGGAGTTTACCACAACGCAGTTCGCTGTAAAAAAATTGTTTAGGGAGCCTGTGATCTGGCATGCGAGTCAAGTGACCAGCTGAGCAAATCTGATTCTTCATCAGTAGAGTGTGGATACTGGGGAAGGATGCTCTTTCTAAGACTTCAGTGTCTGGAATCTTGTCTTGCCATGTAATCTTCAGTAGCTTTCTTAGGCAGACTGTGTGGAAGTGGTTTAATTTCCTAGCGTGTCGCTGATAAACAGTCCAGGTTTCACAAGCATATAGCAGTGTGGATAATACAACTGCTTTGTAGACTTTTAGCTTTGTTTGCAGGCTTATTCCAGTTCTGTCCCATACATTCTTGTACAGTCTGCCAAAGGCAGCACTGGCCTTGGAGATTCTTGCATTCACTTCGTCATCAATTGTGGCAGCTTGTGACACAGTGCTGCCAAGATAGGTGAATTTGTCCACAACACTTAGTCTATGATCATTCACTTTGATATTCGGCACAGTGTGATTATTACCTGGAGCTGGCTGGTACATAACTACAGTCTTCTCCAAGTTGATATTGAGCCCAAAGTTGGCACAGGCACGTGAGAAAGCTGAAACATTATGTTGCATGTCCGCCTCTGAGTTGGCGTATAGAGCGCAATCATCAGCAAACAGGTGCTCTCTGATGGTGTCGCTGTTAATTTTGGCTTTAGCTTTCAGCCTTCTGAGATTGAATAACTTTCCATCCATACGGTAGTTGATGTCTATTTCAATGTCGTCGTTCTCGAAGGCATTCATCAACATGGTTGAAAACATGAGGCTGAACAGTGTTGGTGCCAGGACGCATCCTTGCTTCACTCCATTGGTGACAGAAAAGGGTTCAGACAGTTCACCATTTTCTTGTACTCTTGCCTGCATGCCGTCACGAAACAGCCGCACTATTTGGACAAACTTTCGTGGACAGCCATTTGCAGCTGTCTTGCAGCGAAAATCATGTCAACAGTTCCACGTTCTTTTCTGAAGCCACATTGACTCTCAGGAAGAAGACCTTGATCGAGATGGGCTGTGAGGCGATTGAGAAGAATTCTGGCGAGTATCTTCCCTGCAATTGAAAGCAAGGAGATGCCTCGGTGGTTGTCACAGGATTGGCGGTTTCCTTTACGTTTGTAAAGGTGGACTATTGACGCGTCCTTGAAATCTTGTGGCATGGTCTCGTTTACCCATATGTTTGTAAAGACTTGGTGAAGCTGCTATGTTAGGACCGGCCCACCTGCCTTGTATATCTCTGCTGGGATAGAGTCAGGACCAGGTGCTTTGCCGCTGGAGAGTTGCTGGATGGCTTTGTTTACTTCCACTATGGGTGGCAGGTCATCAAGTGTCTCATTGGTGGGAACTTGAGGAAGGCAGTTGATGGTTTCATCATCGAAGAAGGAAGTTGCATTTAAGATGTTGCTGAAATGCTCTGCCCAGCGTTGAAGGATTTCTTTCTTATCGGTGACCAATGTTCCCCCATCTGCACTGAGGAGGGGAAATATGCCTGGTGATGTAGGATGATAGACTGCTTTCAGTGAGTCGTAGAAGTTTTTCATATCATGTCTGTCAGCAAAGCCCTGAATTTCATCAGCGTTGCTGCTCAGCCAGGAGTCCCGCATGTGCCGAAGTTTCTTCTGCACTATTCTCTGAATGTTCTTGAAAGCATCTTTTTTATGTTGACTTGGGGTCATTCAAATGTGCCTTGATGAGAAGATGTTTCTCGGCCAGCAATTGGTTGATGTCTTCGGAATTTTCATCAAACCAGTCTTTATGCTTTCGGGGGGCTGGACCCAGGATTTCCATAGCAGTGTTGTAAATTATGTCCTTTAGGGCTCTCTATTCTGTTTCTGTATCTTGTTTAGCTGCAGCATTGGGCTTGAGGCGGTCTTCCAGCATATTTTCAAACGACTGGTGCATTTTCTTGCTGTTTAGGCGGGTGACATTTAGCTTTTTTTGAATTTTCGCCCCTTGAGGACGCCGTGGTGGCCTGATGTGAATGTTTATTTTCGAGACAATGAGACGATGGTCTATCCAACATTCGGCACCGCACATGGATTTTGTCACTCGAACGTCTTGTCTGTCACTCCTCCTGACGATGACATAGTGAATGAGGTGCCAGTGTTTCAAACGAGGGTGCATCCACGATGTCCTATTTCTCATGGGGAGACGGAAAATTGTGTTGGTAATCAGGAGATCATGTTCGGCACATATCTGAAGGAGGCGGAGTCCATTGCTGTTACAATTTCCGACTCCATGCTTTCCAATAATGCCACTCCAAGAGGTGGTGTCCGTGCCTACTCTGGCATTGAAATCCCCAAGAAGTATAAGGTTGTCTCCTTTGGGAACAGACGTTAATACATTGTGCAGGTCCTCATAGAACTTGTTCTTGACATCATCTTCGTTGGTCATAGTTGGTGCGTAGAACTCACAATGGTTGCATGCTTCCTTCCATTCAGCAGGGTCAACTTCATGGTCATGAGCCTGTCGTTTATAGCCTTTGTTTATAGCCTTAATGGCAAATCCCACACCGGATTGGCGCCTTTCCTCGCTTTTCCTTCCACTCCAGAAAAATGTGAAGCCGGCACCTATTTCACAGATTTGGCCTTCTTCTGCATGTCGTGTCTCGCTCAAGGCTGCAATGTCGATGTTGTACCTGCCCAGCTCTCTCCCAATCAGTGCTGTTCGTGTCTCTGGGCCCGACGGGCCGTCTCTGTCAAGTAGGGTGCGTACATTCCACGTTCGAATTGTTAAGGGAATATGGGTTACTCAGTTAGCTTTGCTTGTTTGATCTTTCTTTGTATGTCGACCGCAGTTAGGGTACCCACCAACCGCGGCTAGCTGGTTAGGTAGTGATGGAGCAGACAATGTTTAGGGCACCTTTTCTAGCCCCTTCCTCGTGCTATGGAGGTGAGCAATGTGTTCCTATAGAGGGTTGCTCAGTCGCTCAGGGGGCTGCCGAATCCCACTGCTGCTCCGGTCAGTAGAAGACGACCATATGGCCTGAGCCGCCTGTGTGCAGGTCTGCGACTACGGCTGCCAGCTTACCCACGCCTGCCGCTTCGCCGCTCGCCCATCGCCACAGGGCTTGAAGGTGATATATGACGTTGGATGAAGAATGACTTGCGCGATGACTTGGATTAAAGTGAGGAAGAGCTGCGCAATTCGTCGACCTCACTCTCTCGCCTGAGTCCATCTGAGTCCAGTAGCAAATAATAATAATAATAATAATAATAAGTCTTTATTTTCAAAGGGTTAAGAATTGGGCACGCAGGCCCGTCTGACATTCTGCCCTTCTTCTCTATTTCCTCTCATACATTCTTTCATTCAACATCACTTATGAAGCAACTTTTGACAACAAAAGAACATTAAAACGCATGAAAAATAATCAATAACAAATGACTCACTGAGGCAGTGTTTAACATGGGCATTATAAATACCTAATGAGGGTGTAACGTGCCATACATAAGGGAATGTTTTTTGGCTAGTTGTCGTTTGAGATAAGTTACCATTATTGTCTTTTTGTGTTGTTTGTTATGGGGGATGTAGTCTGTACTAAGGTAGTGTTCAAACAGGTTGCGAATGTATGTATCATGATTGGTGGTGTCTTTGATTTATTGTGGAAGATTGTTCCACAACTGAGCGGCAGAGTATGCTAAGCTTGTTTTATATAAGTCTATCCTAGGTTTAGGGACATGAAGTATATTTAGTCGTTCGCTTTGTCTAGCGTTATATTTAAACAATGGCCAAAGGTAGCTTGGAGCATTTTGAAATAGGATTTTGTGAATTAGTTTGGTCTTATTAAAAAGCAGGCGCTTGTGGAGTGGCAGTAACCGGAGACGTTTATATAGGTTAGAATTGTCGGTAAGCTTTTCACCATTAATTAAACGCACTGCCCTTTTCTAGAGTGAATATAGGCGTTTTGTTATTGATTTGAAGCATCCAAGACAAGTCGAGACGACTGGAGACGAATACAGGTGCAGTGGATGACCAGGGCGCTCTACGTGCCTTGCCGTGCTCATTACGTTCCACAACGCTTTGCAGGTAAACGCCGTCTTGCCCGTTGAATCAGGAATGATTTCTTCCTCGCAGTCTGCCGAATCCTGTCTTCACATGCTGGGTAGGCATACCCTAGTTTACCTCTTGGTTTGACACCAAATCGGATACCCATGCCTGGTTTAGCCAGCCTCTCACAGCTGGGTGTCAGGCTTGGACCAGTGGGGGATGGGTCCTGAAAGGACATGAGAGTCATCCTTACCAAAGGTGCTACCAATGCCTGACACCCCGTACCCCCCACATAAGCAAGTACAACCAAGGTACCAACTGAATACCAACTTAATATGAACTTAATAACAACTAAGAAACCAGATTACCTCAAGGTTCAAATCGGCAACACCCTGAAAGAAGCCAGATACACTCGAAATCTCAGAACCGAAACACCATCAGAAAAGACATACGAAAGAAGCTAGCGGAGGAAACGCCTCTATGCATGCAAAAAAAAAAAAAGAATCATCTGATTGATTGCAACTCACCGTTTATGTGTTGGAATTAATATTATTCCGTTCCATTTCATCAGAAGACCAATCCTGGACATAGTTCCAGATGAAAAAGAAAGAATTACTCACAGTATTGCATGTCCTACACTAGAAATAGAATGACTGAATCAGAACTCTTTGCTGGTCCCATGTCAGCCTAAATGTCATCATCAAGTGTGAAATAGATTATAGACTAAGACTATATGGGTGAAAAATATGTGAACATAATTAGGATTCGGATATCAGAAGCCGAGAAGCTGAAAGGATGTCATCCTTTTCATTGGATATGGTGATATAAGGAAGATCCTTGTGCCAGACTCAAAAATGCATCTCCTGAAGGTATGATCAACCTAAGGCCTCAGTTTCACACTGGCACCGACACACTTGCAACAGAAGATTCTTGAATTCAGCCCCATGGAGGGGATATGTGAAGTTATTTCCGAAGAATATGGATTATAAATATTCACTAGCCAACTTCAGTGGACATAATATGAGTACAAAATAACTGTGAGAACATTTATTTATGTCCCCGAAGAAGTATGGACATTATCTGCTTTGCACTGGAGAAGAATAACAGACACCAACACCTGAGGATAAAGGACTATAATTAAATAATTAGTTTAATTGTTAGTACTAATTGTGCTTTATATGTGGTTTTTACATGCTATGGATGTGTAAGGTCAGTAGCTTTTTTTCAATGAAGAGTATAACCCAATAGTGGTTGTTGTTTTGGTTGAATATTCTGACACCATCTCATTAATATTTTTAAATATGAGAACTGTACATAGAGTCAGAAACAATTGTTTTATATATTTAGTTTTTCGGAACTTAGACCATTGTTTTGCTTTTATTTCTGTAAAAGAGGTCACAGATAGGAGTACCAATTAGTGACTGTTGTGTTGTTTGTAATATCATTGTTTATTTCTTGGGACAATGGGGTTAATGTGTTTTGATATTGAAAATCATTCCCATGCCTGTTCTGGAAATTAAGTGTGGTCATTACAATTTTCTATATGTTACTGCAGATCTTGATTTAATGCCTGAACTGTTTGTCCAAAAGTGTTGATGTTTACGCCAAGTAAATGTTGATGTTTGTCCAACAGTTGTTGTTTTATATGTTTTAAACAATTAATGTCCTCTAGCCCTATATAAACTTTAGACGGTGATGGAGTGGGAGGGGAAACCTACAAAAGATACGATTGTTTCAAGGATTGAAGTGTTTATCTCCTTGTATTTGTGGTAAATGTCCCTGATCACCTTGCATTCTAGAAGTGAAAAGAGAATCAAACCTAAATGTCAAAGGGATCCCCTAGAAACTTTCAACAAAATAATTATCAAATATAAAACCCACATCCCACAAGAGGGAGAATATAAAGGACAGGAAGTTATAATTTCCTATACTTAGGTGCTCAAATATAAAGAAGCGCAACACTGACTTCTAGTGGGCCAGAGAAGACAAGGATAATAAGTACAAAGAGAGAAAGAGCACTTTATACATTCCCCTCAGTTAACAAGAAAAGATCTAGGGAGTTAGACAGAAGACTCCAGGAGTTCTTTGGGCGGGGAATATACTGTTGCGTACCCCAAACAAAAGATTACACTGTTGGGCTGTAAGAGAATCAATGGGTTTGCACAACAAACTATAAACTAAACAAAACAAATTAAGAACAACAAAATTAGACTTTTAGTGACAAAATTTCATGATCCAGGGACAAGCAGACATCCCGACATGTCACACAACTGATATATACATATATGGAAACCTACGTTCCCACAGTGGATATCACTGCCGCCTAATATCGCTATGAACATTCCCGGATACCCATCTCCACAAATCAGCAAGGACATGGTAACAATGAAGCCTCAACGTAAACTACAACGGTAACAACAGGTATGGACTATCTGTTTATATCATCTCAGGACTCATGGACCGTCGGTACTTACAGAAATTGGAATCTGAAATCCCACACAGCTAGAGATAACTGCTGCCTAGCACCGACTATAAAGGCGGTCTCTAAATGACAGTGGAACTTCAACCATGTTCAGTTTAGTCGAAGGGTACCCTCAATACCCACACAGGACACCTGCATCACATGGGCCAACTGGGACCAAATACAGCAAAGAGCCGTGATGTAACCAGTGACAGAACCATAACCCTAACAGCAAAGATATATGGGCATTAACAGTGATATAAACAGGTATACGAATTGGGGATTGAGCGGCCTAACAACGACATTAACCAGAGCTGGGCTCAAGTTTGCTCTAAAACAACAATCATTTCCAGGGGCTACTACCCAGAGCGGGCTTACAACATTGCCAGTTATAGTTTTCATGGTTTTCTTCGGTCCTATCGGGGCTTGTGTACCCCGTCGAATGCGCCGCTGACCACACAGGCCAGCCTTGGTTAAATCTAGAGGCATTGGTGACTCCCTGCCCAGGTCCAGTGACTGGGAAGGGTTGGTTCAAGCCTCCCTATTTGATGGTATCTGCACAATCGCTCCCTCGCCCACGATTGTTACAGTTGGAGAGAGCGGGAAACTGACGGACACTACTGTTTATAACTTTTCCAGAGCAGCTTCCCATCATACCTCAGGGTACTTCAAGGGATGCCGGTATTGGTGACACCACTATCTTGTGTCGCACCAGGCGATCACATATCCCACTTCCAATTTTTCGACGGACTCCGTAGAATAAGAAAAATCTAGACTCTTAAAGTTTTAGACAAAACCCAGGGACTATTTAAGTAATCAATCAGTCAAGGGAATTTCATCATGGAACTCAAACCTTTCAGTGTAACCCAGTTCAAAATTTAAATACCGATTATATCCCTTGAAAATGCCATTAACATGGCTTTAGAAAACAAATATCAGTGACAATTTAAACAAAAAACACATCAGTCTCTGAAAAAAAATATAACACCTTACCTTATGGGTGGCCATTGGGAACATGCAGCCCACATACAAAGCAAGCCATCAATCCCGACATCAAAATTGACACCCAGCTCCATGGATGCAATACATAGGGGCACCAAAAATAAAAATGCCCGTATAGGCACCCGTTTACAATTTACCACTCCCACTGCAAGAAAAAAAAATCACAAGAATCACATGAGTGCTATCCACTGGGGCATCTGCAAATTAAGATGCACCCATGACTACGCAGGCAAATCCACGGTTTTCGCCTCACCGATCGGATTCTGGCAACCCCGCTTCTGTCAGAAATATCCACCAGTTCCATCTGTACATACGAGAAAAACAAAGGAAAACAAAACATGCTAGAAGATATGTCATCTTGGACGCACATTCTGCGAGTAGGGATTTCTAATTCGCATGAACATTGAATGACACAAACAAATGATTTAACTAGCAATTAATTATTTGTCTATACAGTGTGCCGTGGAAATATATAACGAACATGTATCTGTCTGATGATGCTAACTGGATGCCGTTTCCTCTCACTGAATTTCTATTATGTGTCTCTTTTAAATGTTCTATGCACGGGGGAAATATAGGGCAACACTGTTCATTCACCGCTCGACACTTACTATGTCCACTTCTGGTATCATAAACCTGGACGAACACGCTGGTATGATGAAATCCTTTGTCTCAGACTATAAGGAGAGATTTATTGATGACCAAGCGTAACCTTGTCATCTGTCACTTCAAACGAACATAGTGATCAGATGTACAATAAGGAAAACTTCCCCCTTGATGATCTCAGGTGATGATGCTACCGGTGGGGGTTGAATATGGATGTCCAGCACTCTGCTGCTGGTGGGACACACTGGCGGGATGGATTTCTGTCCCCTCTTCCAGACAAACAAGGGAAAGGTACTTCTATGGATGGCCCCATATATTGGCACCGCTGAGATCAGTCGCATGAACAGTCCACAACTGTTCCCACGAAAAAAAAATCAGCAGCATTTGTCTCTTGGACAAGCACAGCCCCGGCCTCTCTAGAATATGGGAGCGTTCTGCTCTCATGGAGTCGTCATTCATACTTGTAGTTTTCTGGGCAAAGCTGGTGGTCTTCGTAGGAATTTATGTGCATATTTCGTAAAACTTTATGAACAAAGCTTGGTGACTCTCGTTGGAGTATGCGCACTCTTTAATATCAGTGAGTCCAGGTTTGGACGTCTATCGATGGAGAAACTATGGTTCTCATAAACAGATAATAGGGTAACCTGTTGTTTCGACGACTTGAGATGTACGCGTAGGTCTTGAGGCTGTTCTCTCAATGTTGTGCCAACTGGAGACTTGGGAACAAAACCTGAGCCCAGTTAATCTCTTGGACAGGGACCTTCCACACCTCCAAGAAGGATGAGGTCGCAAAACATGGAACTACCACCCAAGAGAACCTTGGAGACTGGAACAGACTCCAACAAGATAATCTAGAGGCCGCCAAACATCCCAGGGCAGGCTCGCTATCTTGTAACAGAAGGATAATATAAAGGACAGGAAGATATAATTTCCTATACTTAGGTGTTCAAAGATAAAAACGCGCAACACTGACTTCTAGTGGGCCAGAGAAGACAAGGATAATAAGAAGAAAGAGAGAAAGAGCACTTTATACATTCCTCTCAGTTAACAAGAAAAGATATAGAAAGTTAGACAGAAGACTCCAGGAGTTCTTTGGGCGGGGAATATACTGTTGCGTACCCCAAACAAAATATTACACTGTTGGACTGTAATAGGATCAATGGGTTTGCACAACAAACTATAAACTAAACAAAACAAATTAAGAACAACAAAATTACAATTTCACTGACAAAATTGCATGATCCAGGAACAAACAAACATCCCGACATGTCGCACAACTGATAATTACAGGTATGGAAACCTACGTTCCCACAGTGGATATCACTGCTGCCTAACATCGCTATGAACATGCCCGGATACCCATCTCCACAAACCAGGAAGGACATGACAACAAAGAAGCTTCAACGTAAACAACAACAGTAACAACAGGTATGGGCTCTCTATTGATATCATCTCAGGACTCATGGACAGTCGCTACTTACAGAAATGGGATACTGAAATCCAATGACTGTGAGACCTCAACCATGTTCAATTGAGACGAAGGGTACCCTCAATATCTACACAGGACAACCGCATCACATTGGCCGACTGGGACCAGATACAGCAAAGAGTCGTGATGTAATTAATAACAGAACCATAACCCTAACAGCAAAGATGTATGGGCATAACAAGTGATATAACCACGTATACGAATGGGGGTGTGAGCGGATTAAAAACGATATTAACCAGAGCTGGGGCTCAAATTTGCTCTAAAACAACAACCATGGCTAGGGGTGACTGTCTAGAGCGGGCTTACACATTGCCCATTAGAGTTGTCATGGATTTCTTCGGTCCTTTCGGGGCTTGTGTACCCCATCGACTGCGCCGCTGACCACACGGGCCTGTTTTGATTAAATCTAGAGACATTGGTGACCCCCTGCCCTGGTCCAGTGACTGGGGAGTGTCAGAGTCCTAGCGACCTGATATGGATTACAGATTCTAGAGACAGGAAATGGGAACAGAAGACAGGACAGTATGCCGTTTGAACAGACAGGACAGTATACCCTTGGACTGGAAGACGTGAGACAGTAGTCGTCAACAGACGAACTGACCCTTAGTTCAAGGACAGGACACGGCCCAATACTGCGACGCAGTACTGACCACGAGTGGCCTCTCACGACACGAGAGTAAATACCACGTGATAGGAAACCCAGAGCGAAAGCTTTGGGAAAACGAGACTGGTCTTTGTGTGAGAAAGGACGTATCTGGATGTTTGTTTGAGAGAGTGACTTGTATAACCGATCTGAGTGTTCGCTAGCGCTGCGATGTATTTGAGATCCGACTGTGTGTGCGCTCGTTGTGTGAGCGAAGATATTGTTATTTGAGCGGACGAGTGCAGTGCTGAGCGCTAACATTGTGATACTGTATATTTCGGTTTTTCAATATTAAATGTATCTTGATCATGTTTATCAAAGTTGATTAACTTTTGTATACATATCATTTACCTGTCGAGTCTTAGACAAACGAGCAACATGAGACTCTGAGAGGAGGGCTAGTTCAAGCCTCCCTATTTGATGGTACTGCCTAATCGCTCCCTCTGCCACGGTTGTTACAGTCGGAGAGAGCGGGAAACTGATGGGCACTCCTGTTTATAACTTTTCCAGAGCAGCTTCCCATCATACCTCGGGGCACTGCAAGGAAAACCGGTATTGGTGACACCACTATCTTGTGTTGCACCAGGCGATCACATTTACATTTAGTTTTTTGCCACTGCTTTCTGAAAAACCGATGCCTCTAGCCATCGAAATCAGCGCAAGTCTGCCTGTTTCCAAATCTTTTGCGCTGATGTCGATCCCTCAACTCGGTATGTAACATCATCTAATTGCAAATCAGGAGACGAGATCGAAAATTGACACAATAAGGCAAATTAACTCTTTGTACAAATGGCACCAATACTGAAGAACAAATACGCATCAATGGATACTAAAAATGCACTGTACAACACAACCGTCCTAAGCTACCAACTGACGGTATATCACAACAAGCAATGGTGTACAGACCACATGGAACCAGAAGAAACGGCCAACCATGTAAACGATGGACAGAGGGAATTACAGTCTCTGGGAATCTCGATATATAAAGCACATAAACCCTAAATAGGAGAATAATAATATGGGTTTGTAGAAGGCAAGGGTGTAGTAAATGCTATATATATATATATATGTTGTGTTTGTTGTTTGTCCATCAAGAATGATGATGACCATTCATTTCATCCAGTGGGGTTGAAGGTGTGGAGCCGTGGGTTCTAAGATGGCTGATAAGGCCTATTTTGGCTCGAAATGTTCTTTGACAATGTGGACAAAGAATGCTTGACGTCTCTGGAGGAGGATTTCCTGCAGTGGTTTTTCTGTCCTGCCTTTTCTTCACAGCTCTTGCAGTCCTGGTTGCCTCACATATAACTGCACCTTTGTGCAATGATGCACGCCACGAATTTCGGTCTCTGGCTGCAGCCTCCCAGGTGTCATGATGAATTCCAAAAGCATTCAGTGAAATTTTCAGAGTGTCTTTAAAACGTTTCCTCTGGCCACCTTGGGAGCGTTTACCACAACGCAGTTCGCTGTAAAAAATTCGTTTAGGGAGCCTGTGATCTGGCATGCGAGTCAAGTGACCAGCCCAGCGAATCTGATTCTTCATCAGTAGAGTGTGGATACTGGGTATGGATGCTCTTTCTAGGACTTCAGTGTCTGGAATCTTGTCTTGCCATTTAATCTTCAGTAGCTTCCTTAGGCAGACTGTGTGGAAGTGGTTTAATTTCCTAGCGTGTCGCTGATAAACAGTCCAGGTTTCACAAGCATATAGCAGTGTGGATAATACAACTGCTTTGTAGACTTTTAGCTTTGTTTGCAGGCTTATTCCAGTTCTGTCCCATACATTCTTGTACAGTCTGCCAAAGGCTGCACTGGCCTTGGAGATTCTTGCATTCACTTCGTCATCGATTGTGGCAGCTTGTGACACGGTGCTGCCAAGATAGGTAAATTTGTCCACAACACTTAGTCTATGATCATTCACTTTGATATTCGGCACAGTGTGATTATTCCCTGGAGCTGGCTGGTACATAACTACAGTCTTCTCCAAGTTGATATTGAGCCCAAAGTTGGCACAGGCATGTGAGAAAGCTGAAACATTATGTTGCATGTCCGCCTCTGAGTTGGCGTATAGAGCGCAATCATCAGCAAACAGGAGCTCTCTGACGATGCCACTGTTAATTTTGGTTTTAGCTTTCAGCCTTCTGAGATTGAATAACTTTCCATCCATACGGTAGTTGATGTCTATTCCAATGTCGTCGTTCTCGAAGGCATTCATCAACATGGCTGAAAACATGAGGCTGAACAGTGTTGGTGCCAGGACACATCCTTGCTTCACTCCATTGGTGACAGGAAAGGGTTCAGACAGCTCACCATTTTCCTGTACTCTTGCCTGCATGCCGTCATGAAATAGCCGCACTATTTGGACAAACTTTCGTGGACAGCCATATTTTGCCATAATCTTCCACAGTCCTTCTCTGCTGACTGTATCAAAAGCCTTGGTAAGGTCAATGAAAGTGGAGAACATTTCGCAGTTCTGTTCCTGACATTTCTCTTGCAGCTGCCTTGCAGCGAAAATCATGTCAACAGTTCCACGTTCTTTTCTGAAGCCACATTGACTCTCAGGAAGAAGACCTTGATCGAGATGGGCTGTGAGGCGATTGAGAAGAATTCTGGCGAGTATCTTCCCTGCAATTGAAAGCAAGGAGATGCCTCGGTGGTTGTCACAGGATTGGCGGTTTCCTTTACGTTTGTAAAGGTGGACTATTGACGCGTCCTTAAAATCTTGTGGCATGGTCTCGTTCATCCATATGTTTGTGAAGACTCGGTGAAGCTGCTCTGTTAGGACCGGCCCACCTGCCTTGTATATCTCTGCTGGGATGGAGTCAGGACCAGGTGCCTTGCCGCTGGAGAGTTGCTGGATGGCTTTGTTTATTTCCACTATGGTTGGCAGGTCATCAAGAGTCTCATTGGTGGGAACTTGAGGAAGGCAATTGATGGTTTCATCATCGAAGAAGGAAGTTGCATTTAAGATTTTGCTGAAATGCTCTGCCCAGCGTTGGAGGATTTCTTTCTTATCGGTGACCAATGTTCCCCCGTCTGCACTGAGGAGGGGAACTATGCCTGGTGATGAAGGACCATAGACCGCTTTCAGTGAGTCGTAGAAGTTTTTCATATCGTGTCTGTCAGCAAAGCCCTGAATTTCATCAGCTTTGCTGCTCAGCCAGGAGTCCCGCATGTGCCGAAGTTTCTGCTGCACTACTCTCTGAATGTTCTTGAAACCATCTTTTTTTGATGTTGACTTTGGGTCATTCAAATGTGCCTTGAGGAGAAGATGTTTCTCGGCCAGCAATTGGTTGATGTCTTCGGAATTTTCATCAAACCAGTTTTTATGCTTTCGGGGGGCTGGACCCAGGATTTCCATAGCAGTGTTGTAAATCGTGTCCTTTAGGGCTCTCCATTCTGTTTCTGTATCCTGTTTTGCTTCAGCATTGGGCTTGAGGCGGTCTTCCAGCATATTTTCAAACGACTGCTGCATTTTCTTGCTGTTTAGGCGGGTGACATTTAGCTTTGTTTGCATTTTTGCCCCTTGAGGACGCCGTGGTGGCCTGATGTGGATGTTCATTTTCGAGACAATGAGACGATGGTCTGTCCAACATTCGGCACCACACATGGATTTTGTCACTCGAACGTCTTGTCTGTCACTCCTCCTGACGATTACATAGTCAATGAGGTGCCAGTGTTTCGAGCGAGGGTGCATCCACGATGTCCTATTTCTCATGGGGAGACGGACAATTGTGTTCGTAATCAGGAGATCATGTTCGGCACATGTCTGAAGGAGGCGGAGTCCATTGGTGTTACAATTTCCGACTCCATGCTTTCCAATAATGCCACTCCAAGAGGTGGTGTAACGTTGGATGAGGAATGACTTGCGCGATGACTTGGATTAAAGTGAGGAAGAGTTGCGCAATTCGTCGACCTCACTCTCTCGCCTGAGTCCATCTGAGTCCAGTGGCAAGGCAAGTCGAGACGATTGGAGACGAATACAGGTGCAGTGGATGACCAGGGCGCTCTACGTGCCTTGCCGTGCTCATTACGTTCCACAACGCTTTGCAGGTAAACGCCGTCTTGCCCGTTGAATCAGGAATGATTTCTTCCGCGCAGTCTGCCGAATCCTGTCTTCACATGCTGGGTAGGCATACCCTAGTTTACCTCTTGGTTTGACACCAAATCGGATACCCATGCCTGGTTTAGCCAGCCTCTCACAGCTGTTGCCCGGGGGGTGGCCGCTGTCGCATGCTGACAGCTACTAGGAGCCACAGGCACGAGCTGGGTGTCAGACTTGGACCAGTGGGGGATGGGTCCTGAAAGGACATGAGAGCCATCCTTACCAAAGGTGCTACCAATGCCTGACACCCCGTACCCCCCTAATATATATATATATATATATATATATATATATATATATATATATATATATATATATATATATATATATATATATATATATATATATTAGCTGACCCGGCCCAGCTTCGCCCAGGCCCTGGCGGGCATCTATCTATCTATCAGTCTGTCTGTCTGTCTATCTGTCTGTCTGTCTTTCTGTCTGTCTGTCTGCTTGTTTGTCTGTCTGTCTGACTGATCCGGCCCGGCTTCCCCTAGTCCCTGGTGGGGAGCATCTCATTTAATTCATATAAGTAGTCATATAAGCTCCCATTCCCGAATATCTGTCTGTCTGTCTGTCTATCTATCTGACCCGGCGTGGCTTCACCCAGCTCCTGGCGGGGAGCGTCTCATTAAATTCACACAGTAACTTAAAAGAATGTCCTTCCACACACCATCCATTATTTTAATGGAAACTCTTTTTAATAACCTACATGACTGTAGATAACTTCTTTAAGAAAAAAAGATGAGTTACAATGTTATGCATTATGCATTATTTTTATGAAAACTTTGAAAATGCCTTAAAGATTATATCATTATTTATTATAACTCATATGCCTGTAAATAACTATAGGCAAAGAGTTTATAAATCTTTGAAAACCATGCAACAATATGACTATAAAGTATGTATAAATGTTATTAAAAGTTATGCCCCTTGAAATAATTGTTCTAGAGTTAAGTCCCCTTGCTATATAGAAATTATAATGAAAAATTAAATATTAAATGTTATTAAGTAAGTATCCGATTTTACACTAAGAAATTATTACAGTCGATTGCACAGGAATGAAAGGAAATCGTGTAGAAAATGTCATCTCAATCGGATGTATTGTTATCGAACGCATCCAATACATAGCCAACCACACACAGTCTCTTTTATAGATATTGTATATCATCACCATCATCAAGTGCCAGGTCGGCTGGCGTAAGCGTTCATGGCTCTCCACAGATCTCGGTCTTTGGTTTTCTGGATCAACTCTGCTGCTGATATTCCTCCATGCCACCGTCTCAATCCATCCAGCATCATTACTCTTGGTCTGCCTCTGCCTCTCTTCCCCTCGATTTTTTCAGTTGTGACGATGTTCTCCAATGCCTCTCTTCTCATCATGTGACCGAAGAAAGATGTTTGTCTCTGTCTTATTGTTGTATATAATGTTCTAGTTTAATTAGCCTGTTTCAAGCAGTCGTCGTTAGTTACTCTGGCAGTCCAAGGAATTCGCAACATTCGTCTCAGGAACCACATCTCTGTTGCTTCCAATTTCTTCTTAATTTGTTCATTTACATTCCAAGATTCACTGCCATACAGCAAAACTGGTTCTACATAGCATTTCAGCACTCTCTTTCTTACATTCAGTGATAGTGACTTATTGCATAAGATACTCTTCATTTTCTGAAATGCGGCTTTTGCCTGCCCTATTCTGCTCCTAATCTCTGTTGTACATCTTCCATCTGATGTTATAAATGCCCCTAGGTATCTAAAATTATCCACTTGGTTAAGGATTTTTCCTTCTATTTCTATGTCACATTTTGGTGTCACCATTTTCTTTGATATTACCATTGTTACTGTTTTCTTGATATTCAAGGAGAGTCCTTTCCTTGCACTCTCTGTTACTACAACGTCTAATAATTGTTGTAGGTCTGTTGAATTATCCGCCACCAATACTGTGTCATCTGCATAGCGTATATTATTTATATTATAACCTCCAACTAGTATTCCTGGCATCTCTTTGATCTCTCTCATTATTACTTCGCTATACAGGGAGAAAAGATCTGGTGACAAGACACACCCCTGTCGTACTCCTAGCTTTATCTGTTTGTAACTACCCTCTTTATTTCCCATTTTAATTGCTGCTACTTGGTTCCAGTAAACATTCTTTATTATTCTTAAATCTTTTCCATCAATGTTGATATCTTCCAACATTTTAATCAGTTCATCATGTTTTACTTTATCAAATGCCTTAGTATAATCTATGAAGCACAAATATATGTCTCTCTGTTTCTCTATTGACCTTTCTATTAGTGTCCGTAATGTATAAATTGCATTGTTTGTGCCCTTTCCTTCCACAAATCCATACTGTTCTTCACTAATTTCCATTTTTATTTTCTTTTTGGTTCTTCTCATTATGATTCTGAGTAGAAGCTTAGTGATATGGTTTATAAGGTTAATTGTACGAAAATCTTCACAATCAATTGCTCCTGGTCTTTTTGGTATAGCTATAAATACAGATTTCAGCATATCACTGGGTAAATATCCACTACTGTAAATATCATTCAACATTTTGGTTAATATATCTACTCCAAATTCTCTCAATACTTCTAATTCTTCTATTGTGATTTCATCTGGCCCAGCCGTTTTTCCTTTCTTCATATATTTCATAGCGTCAGCGACTTCTTCTTTTTTTAGAATTGGTGGACCTTCTAAGTTACTATCTTCTGTTAATTCTTCACTTCCTCCGTCATATAATTCTCTAATATACTCATTCCACTTCTTCATTATAGCACCTTCCTCAAATAATATCTTTCCTGTCTTTGATTTCAAACACCCTGTATTTAATCTTATTTATCTTCCTGTGAGCTCACTGATTTGTCTGTGCATATTTTTTGTATCTTTAATAGAATATAATTCAATTTGTTTTTTTGCATAGCTCGTTTAACCAACTTTCTTTAGCCTTCCCACATTTATATTTTATTTCTTTATTTATCTTAGCGTATTCTTGTTAGTCATTTTTACTTTGTTTTCTTTTGTCCATCAGTTTTAAAATTTCTTCATTCATCCATTTTTTCTTAGCTATTTTGCCTCTCTCCGGTAATACTTCTTTGCTAGTTTGATGAATGGAGTCCCTTAACATTTCCCATTGTTCTTTTATACTCTGTATTATAGCTATCGCATTGTACCTATTTTTCACAGTCACTCGGTATAGTTCTTGCATTTCTTTATCTATTTTCAGAACCTCTTTATTAAGTCTCATGTTCTTAACCATTTTTCCCCTCTCTTTAATCTTTACTTTTATTTGTCCACATAGTGGTACATGATCACTATTACAGTCAGCACCAGACATTGTCTTTACATTAATTAAAGCATTTCTATATATTTTATTAATTAGTATGTAGTCAATTTGGTTGCGTATTTTCTTATCAGGGCTTTTCCATGTGTACAGTCGTCTTTTATGGTGTTTAAACCATGTGTTTCCAATGATCATATCATTGATATTTGCCCATTCTATTAGCTTTTCCCCTCTTTTATTTCTTGTACCTAAACCATAATTCCCCACTACATCCTCCATTTTCCCCTTTCCTACTTTTGCATTAAAATCACCAAGTATTATTTTTATTTCTTGTGATCCAATTTGAGCCATCACCATTTCTATTTCGTCGTAAAATTGTTGTATTTCTTCATCACTACTGCTTGTTGTTGGTGCATATACTTGTATAATATTTATGTCTATTGGTTTGCCTTTGATTTTTACCATAATAACTCTATCTGAAATGCACCAGTATCCATTAATTGACTTGGCTGTGTTTTCGTCTAATAATAACCCTACACCTGTTTCATGATTATCCCCTCCAGAATAAATTATTGTGTGATTGTCAGCTATAATTTTGCTCGATCCCTTCCATCTCATCTCACTAACGCCTAGTATATTCATTTTCATGCTATCCATCTCTCTTAGAACGTTGGTCAACTTTCTTAGCTCATTTAATGTCCTAACATTCCATGTTCGTACCCTAAATTTATATATTTTAGTTATGATTTTGCCATCAGTAGCTGGATGACGGTCTGGTGTCACCTGTGGCTCATGACTGTCCCTGCTGGACGAGGATGTCCTAAGAAAGCCATTAACGTCGTTAACTAACTTTAATATGTGTTTTGCCATGACGTCTTGGGAAGATAATGTGGTGGTTTCCCCTTGCCTTCCACATCCACATGGTGGTCTATTTACCTCCGCCTTTGACAGCAATTTCCGACTGTAAGGACAAGTGAGTGCCCTGCTCTGCTCAGCTGCAGAGTTGTCCACTTATTCCGGTGGATACTCGGTCCCCAGAGCTGTGTTAGCCACACCGTAGTGTGTTTCCATCCTCTACCGCGGGGAGGTGCAGTTGGGATTTTCCCTTCATAAAGTTATGGTCCATGAGCAAAACTCTCCAGTACTTTTAGAGGACATATATATATATATATATATATATATATATATATATATATATATATATATATATATATATATATATATATATATATATATATATATATATATATAAACTTGGCGTTCTGTAGAAGTAGAAGAACTACATCTTTGTTTTATTGAGTACACAAAGGCAGGGATGTGTAATGTCTCCAGATCTGTTCTCCCTGTGTCGTGAAATGCCGCCTTAACATCCCAGAATATTTTCTCGGTCTCCAAATTTGAGAGGCCAAATTGAGAAAGAATGAATTAATCACGCTACCCCACGGCTATCTAGTCGAGAGGTAAGATTATTCACAAAAAGCCTCTAGCCATGACGTAAGCTTGCAGATAGGAAGTAAAATGGCCTACTTGAGACGGACACAACTAGATAATTTAAATTAGTCTACACCTCGGAAAACTGCTGACCCAGACGGGCTATGACACCACGCAGACACATTGGCACCTTCTTGCCCAGGTAGACCCTGGCTGAATCAACAATGAACTGGGCCATTGGGTTAATAAAGGCAATTACCTGTAGACAGGTGGAGATAATATCCCTAAGGCAGTAAACAAGCCAAGTCAACTCAGATGGGCAAACTCAGTAAGGTGTGAAATCACGGATAAGACTCAGGGGGCTAAAACTTGTCAGACTCACAGGTGTGAGGGCTAGTGTGCATGCAGAAAGATTTAGGACTGACATTTTGGGAGATAATGTGTCTGTTGTAGGAATGTGTAAAACAGATCTGATAAAGCAATTAGAACAGTACTGAAGGAATGTTAATTGCTTTGGGATACTAATTAAATAGACTGTTAGCTCTGGTCATGTTAGAAATGAAAAAATCACTGAACAGGTAGGAACTATCTCAATCTTCTGTAGTCATATGCATGCTTATTATGTTAGATTTCACTACAAAAGTTATTTCTTAGTAACTAGTCCGTCTTTTAGATGTATGTACTGATTTTCAGTCTTTATCTGATCTAGGTTAGTGCAAGAGCTATCATTGTCGTAGGTTACTTGAGTTCTTTCTAAGTTCTGTGTTCAATATCATATTGCTTTAAAGTGTTATTCTTCTGAGAAGTAGAACCTTATGTAAGACAGATCTTGTCTAGATATACTTGAGGTGTCGTGGTAGGTGCTTGTTAGTTCTTTGTAAACTAGACTAGTCTCTTTTTGGTGTGTGCATTTTTTGTACAGAATATAGTCAACTGACTATATTTCCTTAATTCTTACCATAGCAGTGGCTAGGTAGGAACTGCTCTGAGTATTGTTTCTATGTCTCATATTTATGTAAACAATATTGTTACTAACTTTGCATAATGCTATTATGTTTAAGTATTGGGGGTTTGATATATTTGAGTTGCCGTATGCAGCAGTGTTGTTATACTCAGGATATGCACTTGGCAACCATTTATTTAGTCTGTAACGTATAAGGAAACTATGTTTCCCAGTTTGTTGTAGATAAGGATATTACTTACTTTGTTTGCATTATACAATGTAAGAAAGAATAGCCTTTTATGCCATTTTGTATTCGCATACCTTAGGTTTATTTGATATGATTTGTTATATGGTAACTCACTAGGAATAAATTGGTGTTATGCTACTGTCAGCAACCGATGCGTCAGGCATCACAGGATCAACTTCTCCCGTACCACACAAAAATATTGCAAGTCGTACGAGAGGTATGGATGATGCATTTTATTGTCACTGGCTCTTTAACAATAGATTACTGCACAAAAACGGTCGCTATTAAACCACACATAAAGACACAGAATTCCCTATCCAGTCATATCCTATCCCTACAGCTAACTCTATCTACTTGGCTAAGGAAACGCGCATTGACACTAATCGATGCGCTCACTAGGAAAGTCAGTCCCCGTCCGACTATTCTACTCGCGTGGCTACACAGCCCGCGGAAGGACCTCGTGCGTCCTTCGGCTTTTTGCGTGCTGCAACACTCAGCACGCTTAGAGTAGCCGTTTACTCTTGAGTGGGATTCCACTTCTTCGTAGGCGTGATTCTGCCGTGACCAGAGTGCTTACTCTCAGTGGCTGACATCTCCGTGTCTCATGAGAGGACTAGTTAATAGTTCCCCTCCCTATCACCTACCCTGCCCTCATGTAGGGGCACTGGGTTACCTCGAATCTACTTGAGGTAGACCACTCATTCAGGGTGGTCTTCTATCTTGAGGTAGACCACTCCTTCAGGGTGGTCTTCTATACTTCAGTCTTTGACACACACCCTCCCCTCCTGTGTTGCGTTACAAACTTTGACTCATGGTTGTGACGCAAGAGGTTTCTAAAAAAATTAGTGTCTCTAATTTTTGTCAAAGACTATTGATAACCTGGTCCTGGGTAACTAACTAGACTCCTACTGACTATTGTCACAATGTAGTCTCACTTTACTTGGCTATTGGTGAACGCCACAAACTTGTCTGGTTGGCGTGAGCCCTCTTCTCATCGCAATATTATATTAATTAGAGGTTTGTCTGAACCGGACCATTGTCTTATAAGACCTGCCCTCAAATAGCAAATTAACTCACTACCCATACAAAGTTGACTTTCTTAGGGTCAACACATGAATTGCTTCATGTCCCCCATATAATATTAAACAACCTTTACACAAGCTGTGTGCGACAGGCTTTACCTATCTCGCTTCCGCGTGTAAAGTTATCTTTCACTGTTAAGTTAGTGTTTCGTTGTCTATTGTGTCCCCTGACCCGGAGTTATCCCTCTTTGTTTTAACAAATGTATGTAATTTACCTGTTTGTTTTCCTGGTTGTTTGTGTGTTTTCCTGTAACTACTACTATACTTTAATTTCTACCATATGTGTCTATAATATGTATGTAAGTTAGTTTTCAAGTGCCATAATTCGGTTAAATGTGGCCACAAACAAGTGTATAACACTAATTCGTGGCTACGTTTCCGTCTTATGAGACTTAAAATACTTTATCTAAGATCTATACTAAACTACACTAAACTATACACACCACATTGAAGACAATACATTTTCACTATCGAAAGCAAACGCTTGACGCAGACAAAAAATAAAAAAGTCGCGTTGAGCGGCAGAAAAAATCCGCTGGTTGTCCCCATTCTCTCTTGTATATTTTCCCTTTTCTCTCACTTTCACACTTCTGTCACACATCTTTTATCCTCCCAACTGTTTAAAAACCTTGAAGTGACACTGTACAAGTTTAGCTCGTCTGAAAACGTTGAGCTTAATGACTGTGCGTAACTTACTGCACGAGTCATGTATTTACAAAATATGTACATGGATGAAATAGGGTTGATAGAATTGTACCCTGATATTCCTAAACTCTATATTCTAATGACATACTAATACTAATTCTATATCTATATATTCTAACTTGTTGTAGAAATCAATCTAATTTAAGGGAAGTAATCTAACTATCTACAAATGAAAATGATGTGAGATGAGTTATGTACTTTTCTGAAATGGGTGATGTGAAATGTAACAAAATTCTAAATAATGTTTTAATGAAAAAAAACACATATATGATTGATATATTTATTCTAAATGTTGTAATTGATGAATGTTATTTGTATACTTTAATCCTATAAGGTGTAAACTACATTTAATATTAAATGATGATGTTGTTGAAATGTTCATTAAGATGGAATGAAATAAAGTGAAATGAAATGAACTAAATGGTGTTATTCCTATCTACACTAAATAATACTGGTCTTATCTAAACTTTCTATCCTGGATTTTTAATTAGCTATTATTAAGTGTAAGTACTGTCCTAATCTCATTTTATCCTACGTAAGTGGGTAAATTAATGATTTATTTAAACTACAAAAACAAATCTATTTATATTCTCTAAATCTATTCTACTCTATCTTAAAGTAACTAGTCTAACTATAATTTAACAATATATTAAAACTGTTATAATACATAACACAATATTAGGTATATATACATGGTAACTATTTACCTCAGGTTATTGGTTGCCATAATGTTCAGAAATTGTTTTCGTTGGCATAGTTTATATATACATAATTATCCTGGGTATACTAAATACGCTACACAGTCATACTTGTGTCCTATGGATCTTATTTTTTGTGGCATCACAGGATCAACTTCTCCCGTACCACATAAAAATATTGCAAGTCGTACGAGAGGTATGGATGATGCATTTTATTGTCACTGGCTCTTTAACAATAGATTACTGCACAAAAACGGTCGCTATTAAACCACACATAAAGACACAGAATTCCCTATCCAGTCATATCCTATCCCTACAGCTAACTCTATCTACTTGGTTAAGGAAACGCGCATCGACACTAATCGATGCGCTCACTAGGAAAGTCAGTCCCCGTCCGACTATTCTACTCGCGTGGCTACACAGCCCGCGGAAGGACCTCGTGCGTCCTTCGGCTTTTTGCGTGCTGCAACACTCAGCACGCTTAGAGTAGCCGTTTACTCTTGAGTGGGATTCCACTTCTCCGTGGCTATCACGTAGGCGTGATTCTGCCGTGACCAGAGTGCTTACTCTCTGTGGCTGACATCTCCGTGTCTCATGAGAGGACTAGTTAATAGTTCCCCTCCCTATCACCTACCCTGCCCTCATGTAGGGGCACTGGGTTACCTCGAATCTACTTGAGGTAGACCACTCATTCAGGGTGGTCTTCTATCTTGAGGTAGACCACTCCTTCAGGGTGGTCTTCTATACTTCAGTCTTTGACAGCTACTGTGCGCGCATTGGCACCTTGCCTATTGGTTGCATTTGTAGCAGAGGTGTAATGGTACAGACATTACCCACAAGTGTTATGGGGTATATGGTGCTAAACCTTGTTTATCGTATGGTGGACGGTAATTCACGGAAGTCTGGCACAGATACTGGTCACGGCTTGTAAGCCCGGATGATCAGGCATTATTATAATACAATTACCGACCCTGTGAGCTGCTAAACCAACTTTGGACGGAGTGGCTGTACAACACAGAATTTATGTATTAGCGATATGGACATCCATCCATCATGTGCCATGCCGGTAAGCGTGGGCGGTCATGTTCTGCCATCTCACTCGATCACCAGAGTCGTGGATCAGCTCCGTGTTTCTGTCTCGACCATGCCACAAGGCCAAGCCATCCAGGTACTTGCTTCTAGGTCTTCCCCTTGGTCTGTTCCCCTCGATCTTACCAGTTGTCACCAAATTCTCCAATCCATGTCTTCTCATAACATGCCCAAAAACTTTTGACTGTCTACGTCTAATTTCTCTAATCAATTTACGATCTTCATTTGTTTCTTGAAGGACTTGTTCATTGGTCTTTCTGGCTGTCCATGGTATTCTTTGCATTTTCCTCAGAAACCACATCTCTGCAGCCATCAGATGTTTTTCAGCCTGACTGCTCATTGTCCACGCTCACATCCATACAAAAGTACAGGTTCAATGTAACATCTCAACACTCTTTTTCTCGTTTCAATTGACATCTTTTTATTGGTCAATATGTTTGTCATCTTGCTAAAGGCTACTTTTGCCATGGCGATTCTTGTTCTAATCTCTTCAAGGCATCTCCCATCAGATGTTATTACTGTTCCGAGATAATTTTACCTATTCACTTGTTGAAGAATATTCCCATTTACTTGTATATTACATTGTGGTATTTCGTCCTTCCTAGTGACGACCATAATCTGTGTCTTTTTACAATTTACTTCCTACCCTAGTTGTTCACTGTGTGTAACAATCGCATCAACTAAATTTTGCAGGTCCTGTTCATTGTCTGCAATCAAGACATGGGGCAGCAGAAATGTAATAATTACAGGCGTGTGAGACAATTAAAAAGCCCGTCCCAGACTAAAGACAGTAGGGAGAAGGAGGATGGTGAACGCAGTAGAGCTGGAAGATAAACTTGGCCAGACTGGTCATTGTATATGTTTGTGTTATGATATGTTTTACTTAGGATTGCACTGATGTAATACTAGATATAACACATTCTTGACTTTCTTTCAAGCTCTCACAAGGAGCACCTATGTTATAGATCTCAAGAACGAGTGACGACTAGGTAGAGCCAGGACAGACAGGGTCAGAATACTGGCAAGCTGTTTTTTGTTTCCACTGGAGAGTTTGCTGATCTCTCACTGATCCCCACAGGATGCAGAGTTACGTATTGTATATTAATCATTTCACCTTCATGATTACTGTAGTACAGAAACTCATACGCATCCATCATCATCTTAAAGAAACATCAGATGGAGATTATTATGATTAGTAAATAAATGTTGTAGTTTGTTTTACTCATAAGTTCAGTGTTATATTTTTCCAATTGTGCATACGCGTTGTGTGTGTACATTGGTGGGGGTTCACTTAAACACCAAGGAAGGGAGTAGTCAGGGAGAAAAACCTGTACTATGAAAGTTGTCATTACACTTTAATTCAGACTTAAAAATCTATCCTAGCTAACCTTCTCTTTCCTATACCTTGGCGAATATTCAGCACAGTAAATTTCATTTTGTAACGAGCCACGTAGAGCTGTACGTTGGATATTCATGGGCCTAATCTATAGTTCAGCCATATAGATTTTGTCCCTAGTCAGTTTCTTACTATTTGGGGTTGCTCGCCAGTGAATAATACTTTCATCTAGCCGGTGGGGCACCCCGACTTCCGACACCCTGTATAGTGAAACTATTTTCAGAAATTTAGAAGAAATGAAAGGACTCATCATTGGAGGACAAAACATCAATAACATTGAATATGCAGATGATACAGTATTGATTTCAGACAATGAGCCTGATCTGCAACATTTAGTAGATGCGGTTGTAGCACACTGTGAACAACTTGCGTTAGAAGTAAATTTTAAGAAGACAGATTATGGTCGTCACAAGAAAGAAGGAAATAACACAATGTAATATAAATGTACATGGGAGTATTCTTAACCAAGTGAATCGGTACAATTATCTCGGAACAGTCAAAACATCTTATGGGAGATGCCTTGAAGAGATTAGAACAAGAATCGCCATGGCGAAGGTAGCCTTTTGCAAGATGAAAAACATATTGACCAATAAAAAGATGTCAGTTGCAACTAGAAAAAAGAGTGTTTAATTGCTACATAGAACCTGTACTTTTGTATGGATGTGAAGCGTGGACAGTGAGCAGACAAGCTGAAAAACATCTAATGGCTGTGGAAATGTGATTTCTGAGAAAAGTGCAAAGAATAGGGGAGACTGGGGAGAAATGGACCAGCAATTTTGTAGTTTTCAATTTTTGCTCATCACCGGAACAGATTTTATCGAAACATAACAAAACCATGACTAAAATGTTGTACATTCATTTATTTTAAAAGGGGAAAACATTTAGCAATCTATTTCTATATGTTTCTTTACAAAATGCATTTCAAAAATGTATATGAACATGGGGAGAAATTGACCACCATTGGGGTGAAATGGACCAGCACGTGGGGAGCAATGGACCATAGTGGGGAGAAATGGACCTTTTTTAAAAAGAAGCAGCAACAACTCATCCATATTGCTATAAGAAATAAATAATCATTAAAAGGATATTTGCAGTTTTTTTTTTATTATTTTAAGCGACAGTAAAAAAAGTTTAATATGATATATTAATCTAATATAAAGTTTTATCGAACATTTATGCCTGCAAGACTTTCTTTGAAGACATAGCCATCTTTGGTCCTAGAAGTGGTTCCAGTGATTGTAGATCTAGTAAGCTGTGCTTTAATACATGTAATTGAGACACTGGCGACATCTTCTACCTTAGGCTTAACAAATTTACCAGCAACCTTCTCACTCTTGCGCAAGAACTCTACCTCAACATCACCATCATCATCAATGTCTCCCCTTACAATTCCTACATAGTAAACACAAGTCTTCTTTGTTCCATATTCACATAGCACACACTGGCCTTCAAAAACCTCACGCACACCAGTCAAGCTAACCGTACACTCCTCATTTTCACCAAATGAAACATCAGAATCTGTGTCATCACAAAACGAAATGTCAGTTTCTGGATCTGAATCAACATCAAGTTCTTTCAGCAGCTGTCTCTTTGCCTTTTTGGGTGGAACTTTTGCTGCCTTTTCTTTCATCACCGCTCTTTCCCTAATTCGATCCATTTCTGGCGTAGAAGTAGCCAGCATAGTTTTTCCTCTTTTCCTCATATTATTTGAATCTTTTCGCGGACCAGCTTTTGGTAGTCCTCTGAAAACATGAGGCGAAGTAAAGGAAGAAGTAGCTTTATGTTGAAGACTCCCTGATATTTCCTGCAAGTCATCTGCAAGGTTCTCAACATTACACTCTTTCTGATTTTCATGAAATTCTTGTGCAGTTTGATCTGTGCTGGTACCACAATGTGGAGATGCTGATCCTGTCTGTTCATTGCTTTCTAAAGTGGCATTTTCACTGTCCTTGCTGATGGGCCTGTTCGTTATTTCTGATAGGCATAAAATTATCTTCTGTAAAAACATCTTCGTTAAAGGGCCAAATACCTGACACTGCAAAGCCTGATTGAATGTTAATGGGAGTTGCCGCTTTAAGAAAAGCGTGGCCTCCTAGATTTGCAACTTGATAGATTGTCAGTGGTGTCCCAACAATTTTTCATCATCCATGAATCACACGCATTGTTGTAGACCGACTTCATGGGTCCAAAAACTGAACGGTCCAAGGGCTGAGTTTTAGATGAGGTGTGTGGTGGCTAACGTGATCACATGAATGTTGTTTTTCTTGCACAGTTCAAGTGATTCAAATGAAATGTGGGAATCGTGATTGTCCAAGATCAAAATCAAAGGGAAGTCTTTGGAAGGTCTTGAATGCTTAATGAAGTGATTTATAACTTTGACGAAATTATCACGGGTCATCCAACCTGATTCATTCACAAGGCCAAGGGAACCTTCAGGTGCTCCAGCAAGCATAAAATTCTTAAAAAATTTTCTGGGAAACACAAAAACTGGAGGGATAATGTGACCCGCAGCTGACACAATGCAACAGATTGTGACCAGTTCTCCTCTTTCTCTGGATGTCACCTGGCCTATTTGCTTCACTCCTCGTGGGGCAATTACTTTTGGCACTTTCTGTACAGTGGTCAGACCTGACTCATCCAAATTGTAGATTTGAGCTCCACTCACATTTAGTTTTGTAATGGTTTCCTTCACAATGTTGAAGAAGGTGCAAATATTATGTTTGTTGAAAGCTGTAGCTCTAGCCAGAGATGTTGCCTCAGGTTGCCTTATGGTCAGCTCGGAATTCCGTCGCAAAAATCCACAAAGCCAGTCATTCCCTGCCATCATTTGCTCATCCCAGGTTAAAGGATGTGCAATGTTATTGACTTTCGCCATCTCGTACGCCAAAATACGAACGTTTTTAGTTGTGAGTCCATGGAACATTCTTGCACAATCTTTCAAGTAACTAGCAAAATCAGCTTCTTGCTTAGCTGTGAAAACAAGGTTATGCCTATAATTTGGTACGAGTCTAGTAGGCAGACCATTTCCTTCTCTGTCTTTTGTAAGATTGTTATTGAGGGTAGAGCGAGCAATGCCGTACTCCCTTGCAGCTTTCCTCACTTTCATTCCATTTTTCACAGCATTAACAGCTTCTCTCATACGTTCCTCCGTAACGAGACCCTTGTTGGTGTTTCTGATGTACAATCTTGGCATCTGAAACAAAAGAGTGACAGAATTATATAACATTTAGAATGGTAGGCCTATCATTTGCAAAGAAATACTGATCATAGCACGAATGGCGTGCATCTTTAATAAATCACTGAAATCAAATTTGTTAACAGTTTTATTGGTCTAGATTTAGACCCCAGTATTAAAAAGAATCAATAATGCTGATATTCGAATGCAATCTTCAACACTTTTAATAACAACAGACTGTCTTGTCAATTTCTTCTATGGGGAGAAATGAACCATGGGGAGAAATGAACCGGTCCATTTCTCCCCCATCAATGTATTAAACTATTCAGCCATAAAGTCTCTTAAATCTAATATTATATGCTATTTTTTTTATATGAACTCTTAAATAACAAGTAAATAAAGATATTAACGTAATTACCTTGTCCTGATTCCTGACTATGCGTCTGCTGTACGATGGTATCTGGAACTGGAAAAAGAAACTTTAGTGCAGAAAATTTTTCAAACTTTGCGTGGGAACGACCTGTGCGGGAAGTCGATGGCAAATGAAAAATTCGGACTATGTTTGATGTGGAAAACAAACTTATTATGGTTTCACTTTCATTGCATCACAGCCAGGGGCCAGAGAGGGGGTGGTCCATTTCTCCCCTATGTCCATTTCTCCCCAGTCTCCCCTACCATAGACAGACAGAATAACCAATGACCAAGTCCTACAATAAACATAATGACCATTTTTATCGGATTCTGATTACCGGCCCCAAGATTCTGGCTGTCCGGCCTATACGAGTTAATTTATTATTCCTATTTTTGACTGCATTTATGAGATTTCATTTGTTTTGTTTTTAGTTCTGTTTCACTTCTGTCACAATCTGTTATTCCATGTCTATTTTTTTTTTTTTTTGCGCTCACCCGCTTTGAACTCAAGCGTTGTCCATAAATGCTACTTCCAGTAGCACTTGACTGAATTTTGCATGTGGATGAGCTTTCCCTGTTACAAGTGTCCCTCGCCATCAGGTGAACCCACTCTGACTACTCAGGTACTTGTAATCTACGTCTCCAAATCAAGGACGAGAAGTCAACATGTTAGTCCAATTGACTTGTGTAGGTGTTGAACCTGGTACTTCGGCATCAGCACACCGGATGTTTAAGAATGATCGCTCTTACCCATTCGGGAGTCTCTGTGGCGAAGTGGTCAAGCCGTTTGACTCGTGCTCCGAAGGTTGTGGGTTCGATTCTGGGCCGCACCCTTCGGTTTACGAGTTAACTGTTTCGGAGACTCCTGTGGGTCGTCACTAAAAGCTACGGAGTTCGTGCTTTGTGCGACGCTTTCCGCGCTGCGGAAAGGGACCGAGCCATATGGGATAAAACCCGGTGCGATGAAGTCGACCCCGTCGACTTTTAAGCGACTTTTTTTTTAAGCTCTTACCCATTTAGCCATGCTGAACTCATTATTACATGTTAACGGCAGTACGGACTTGTACTTCCATCAGTTCTCCCTGTAATTTCACTGTTGGTTTGTCCACTGGAACATATATAACCGAGTGACCAAGTGATACCATTCACACTAAAGATATGTATTCAAATTAATTATGAAGTGAACTTTTGCAATATAACATCATCATCATCATCATTATGTGCCATGCATATATGAAGAACTTAATTGACTTACATGTGTATTTGCTACACACACAATGTCTGGCAAATCAGTCAGCAGTGTTATGTTATACTTGTTGTTTATAGTTACCTTTGTGCCAATAAAGCGCTTCCTGGCAATTGTTATGCATAAAGTTATCACAAAATAAATAAGCCACGATCTTACATGTATCACACAAGCAACCATCACAGGAAAAATAAACCATTAGATTCAGTTATCAGTTATTAGTTATCAGTTGGGGTATCTTCTTTGCACTCCGGACAGGTCCATATGTGCTGAGATCCTCCCCCCAGCATATGCATCAGCGTCCGGTGGCTATAGTATGTCCCACAAAGAATGCCTTCATTCACGATCAATTATTTTGAAAACTGTCTGTTGCATCGTTATGAAATTTTTCCAGCCGTCTTATATTTACCCCCACCCAAGGAATATGTCTTTGATAGATCCAAAAGCTACTTAAATCATTGAAAGCGGCAACATTTCTTTGATGTTTTGGGGGAAATGTAGTGAATTCACGCTAACAAACTAGTCTTACAGTAAACCACGTTATTTCTGGTAAGGACACAAGTCAAAGGCGTAGCCAGATTCGTATGGGAGTGGGTGCAATAAAAAAGTAGCTTAAAGTAGCATTGCACCGGGTTTTTATCCCATATGGCTCAGTCTCTTTCCGCAGGGCGGAAATCGTGGCACAAAGCACGAACTCCGTATCTCCAGCGACGACCCTCTGGAGTCTCCGAAAAAATGCACTCGTGAAATGAAGGAATCGAACATACAACCCTCGGAGCCCGAGTCAGACTGGCTTGACCACTTCACCACGGAGACTCCCGAGAGGGGTGCAATGTGTAATATTAGTAAAGACAGAGAATGTACAGAGGTATGGGGTAAATAATGTGTAAATTGACAGGAAAGTAGAAGGAATATATTTCTTACCTTATTTTTCATTTCCTTCTTGTTTCTTCAGCTGCTGGTTAATAATTGTACACAAGTATTCATGTTACTAGGATGCATTTAGCTTTTTATATTGAGTTCGTGAAAGCTTCCAAATAACTGTGCGTTAATGTTCGTATGGAGTGACCAGAAATGATACCGCAATTTAGTCATCATGTTTCCATTTTTAAGGATCTGTTCAGCTGTCTGTGTAGTTTGTTCACACGTACACATGGGTGACAGACCCGTTTTAAGTCTTCGTGAAAGACCGCCTACTCTGCTGTTTACCGTTCAGAGACGTAACATGATTACCTGTTTTGCACTATGAAAATAGTTGTCAGTGTCTCCGTAGTGGGCTTTCTTCTTAACGACCAAGATGTTGGTCCTCTTTTCATTGAAGTTTATAGATTGATTCGCATGCACGTGTGTTGTCCCCTAATTTGACAACGTGTTTGCTTTCACGTTTCTTGTTATGCCACAATATGTCAGTTTCCACAGCAATATTACTCTTCTATTGGTATTCAATGCGTTTAGTGTGTGTGTGTGTGTTTCAATACAGTTGTTTGTCACAGCTGAGGGCTTGCGGAATTGAAAATTCATCACTATGGAATACAAACTGTTGCCATTGACATTATGCTGATGCTGTAATGTTTAGGGCCTGCAATTCGTCTGAATAGATGTAGCAAAATATCATAGTAAGTGTGTACGTGGATTAAGGTCTGCGATCTGCTCAGACCTTAATCTGTGTCGGACGATTCCAGTAGGTTGATGATTGCTCTCGGTTGCATAAAATTCAATCCATCCTTTCTCCAATAGTCCTCTTCCTCTTTCAACACATGGTCCTCACATTTTTTCCAGTAACTTTTATCAATATTTAATAGCGCGGACTGGGTTAGTATCTTGACGTCAGACAATTTTAATGTAGTATTGGCAGCTGCCACTTGTCCTTTAATTTTAGCCCACACAAGTTCTATAGGGTGTAAATGAGAATGATACGGCGGAAGTCTCAAGCACCTATGGCCATGCTCTTCTATCAACTTGTCGATTTGAAATTTCTTGCTTTATTTGCGCCTGTTTTACAAGGGGCAACAACTGTAGCTTGAAATATGTTTCTGGAAATGGTATATTTTCCCTTCGGAGCCATATCTTTATTGCTCCTTTGTGCCCGATGCCGCAGGTATTTTGTCTTCTTGGGCAACAACATTGTGATATGATGCATTGTCCATGATTAGACAAGACGGTCTATCAAGGGATGGAAGTACTGTATTCTCGAGCCAATCTCTAAATACATTACCATTGATCTCATTATGATAATCCCTATTGTCTGTATGCTTTGATACGAACACGAGCCCAGCATTCTGTAGTAAGCCATTATGAGTACTACCAGCATAGGCTATGACCAAACGCTGTCCTTTACTACTGGGCACATAACGCTTTATCTTTCCATCCATTGATTGCCATTCCTTTTCACTTGTGTGGTGCGCATTGATCCACGTCTCATCCAAATACACTATGTCATAATTTTCTTTGCGCATTTCCCTTATTTCACGTAGGTATCTGCTTCTCAAGGCTCCTAAATGCGGTTGCTCGCAAAGAATATTTCTACCGCCCTTGTACTTTCAAAAAGTGAAGATAATGTCCTTATAATTTTCCACAAAGTTGTTTTGGATAGCTCTATGTTATTGTTCTTTCTCAACCAAACCCTAAGTTTTTTTTACAGTCACTGTTTCTTTGGCATCCAGCATTTTTATAATGCTGGATAATCCTGGATATAAAATCCAAAATTTTTATAATTTTAGGAGTCTCCGTGGCGAAGTGGTCAAGCATTTTGACTTGGGCCCCAAAGATAGTGGGTTCGATTCCGGGCCGCATCCTTCGGTTCACGAGTTAAATTTTCGGAGACTTCTGTGGGTCGTCGCTAGAGCTGCGGAGTTCGTGCTTTGTGCGATGCTTTCCGCGCTGCGGAAAGAGACCGAGCCATATGGGATAGAACCCGGTGCAATGAAGTCGACCCTGTCGACTTTTAAAAGCATTTTTATAATAGCTCGCCTTATGACATCTTTGTCAAAGCTGTCTACAATAATCTTTCTACCTACCGTTTTGTTATTGCGTGGTGGTTTAATTTCAGATTCTTGCACCCATCGACTCAAACCCAATGCATGCACTGTTCTTTTTCGGAATTTGTAAAAGTATAAAACAGTTTCCTGCGATCAGCTTCTTGACAAAAATATGTGTACAACTTCATAGCGATTCTTGAAGTGTACAATTTCGCATTAAATCCCATTGAAAAATATTCACACATTTCAATGTTAGCGATAAGTGGTAAGATTTAAAAAAAAAAAAAACAACAACAACATATTAATCAGGTTTCATGAAATAACCCACATTTTGAGACACCTCTGAACAGTCCTTGTTTGAACAACGCGGGTAGTTGGCATAAGGCCAATCCCTTCAAAACACGTACAATATTCAACATTGAGCGCTGATTGTCTGGCTACGCTGTAATACATTTAAAATTATGAATTTCATCTCAGACCCGTAAATTATATACCGCATATAAACAAACTTTGCTGTAAAATCTCCAGAACAATGTTTTTGTTGGGTGGACATAATGATAAGGTTATATACTAAATCTCATAATTTTCCCTCAGTTGGTTACTGAGATATGGATGTTTATATTGCGGCAAACAAATGTGGACATACTATAATAGTGCCAGTTCCGATGTACATCTCGCGTCTGGCCGTGCCAATTCTTACTCCCAAGTCTTTCATCCTGGACAGCGATGTGGTTTCACTGACGTCAAAGTCCTCTGTTCTCGCCATATCTTTAAGGACGTTAATAACATCGGCACGATCCATGGGCTGGCCATCTACAGGGAAAAGGGGGGGGGGGGGGTGTGCAGAGCCAGCCAGTTTATCAGGACGTTCATTTCCCTCGACTCCCGCATGTCCCGGGACGAAGATGAATGTTACTTTACGGACAATATACTTCCGCAGCGACTCAGTCCACTGTCTACGTACAGATCCAGCTTCGACCTTCCGAATCATGCTCATTGAATCACTTAGTACACACACGTTGGTATAATGCTGTGATTCCAGCCATATGAAAGCCTGTGTAACTGCCATCACCTCCATCGTCATGCTGCTCGTGGTCGTAGAGTGGGCACCACTGTATTTTACTGGAGTAGTGCCGCGAACGGTTAGATCGCGTGCATTTAAATAAATAACGTGCCTTGAAGCAGTACTATACAGTGTGTATGTGGTGTGATAACCACATCACATTTCTGTAGGCTTGAGAGCAAGGACGAATAAGTGGCCAAGCTTCCCCTCACTTTGACAAGCGACCAGCCCAGGCGTGGGATTCGCCCACGACCGTGTGTATTACATTAGCAGTGGTGTTAATGGTATGGACAGATCACTAGCAATAAAGTGCACAGTTCTGTGGCATACAGTCATTCGTGAGTTAGTAATCCATTGATTTACATTTCTGACACGTGCAGTCATTTGTTAATAAATAATTCATTTAAAAAGTCTCTTAAAAGTCGACAGGGTCGACTTCATTGCACCGGGTTGTTATCCCATATGGCTCAGTCTCTTTCCTCAGCGAGGAGAGCGTCGCGCAAAGCACGAACTCCGTAGCTCCAGCGACGAGTATCCGAAATAAATGCACTCGTGAACCGAAGGACACGGCTCGGATACGAACCCACAACCTTCGGAGCCCGAGGCAGACGGCTGTACCACTTCGCCACGGAGACTCCCTAAAAAATTCATTACCATACATACCCTGCATGTGTTATACTCGTGTTTACCAGCTAATGTAATAATGTCCCGAGGTAAAGTATCGGCTGTTGTCTGTTTATTTCTGGGTGTCATCGTTTCATCCACATGACAGGTGTCCGTAGAGCCGGGGTAGCCCAGTGTTAGCCCTATGGTAGCCCTGTGGTAGACAGTGGTAGCCCAGCGTTAGCCCTATGGTAGCCCTGTGGTAGACAGTGGTAGCCCAGCGTTAGCCCTATGGTAGCCCAGCGTTAGCCCTATGGTAGCCCAGCGTTAGCCCTATGGTAGCCCAGCGTTAGCCCTATGGTAGTCCAGCGTTAGCCCTATGGTAGCCCAGCGTTAGCCCTATGGTAGCCCTGTGGTAGACAGTGGTAGCCCAGCGTTAGCCCTATGGTAGCCCTGTGGTAGACAGTGGTAGCCCAGCGTTAGCCCTATGGTAGCTGTCAGAGTCCAGAAAGGGTACAGTGATGCAGTGACATCGTTACGCCCGCCAGGCGACTTAGCTCCCAGCAGGGAGGCAGCAACTTCGTTACGCCGCCAGGCGAGTGGTAGTTACCGGCCTGCAAGATTGCTGGCTGACGAGCGACCAGCGGTCAGGCCAGGACGACGCTAAACGCACGCATGCCTCGTGAAGCCACCTGAGGTGGGAGGCAAGTGGCGAACTAGCGGGAGACAGCTCTGGGACACGGACTTGGACGGACGCATGATGAGAGAAAGGCGTTGTGTGGTTTTCTGTGCTGAAAGTCGAGTGTCTGAACATCCTGAGTGTTAGACTTGTGAGCTGTATGGTAGATATAAGTGTATTGAAGTATTACATATATATTGTTGTGATCATCGTTCGGTATTTGATATGTGAATAAATCCATTGAACGGTGTGTCGTTGAGTCTTACGTCAAATCACGTTGTACTTGTACTGTCTCACATGTGTTAGGTTAGCGAGCCAAGTTTAAGACCCTGACATGTGTGAACGTGGTGGCATTCGTCCGGCTTTGAAATGAACGTGTTTATGTGATTAACGATTTAAAACTAGAGTTTGTGAACTTAGAATTTTTGTCAAACTTTATAGTACATGTAAATGTGATCGTGGAAGGCTCATTTTGATTTATTACTACATTATTTAAACATGTGTAAGACTATTTGTAAACGTACAGTGCATACATATTGTTTGATCGTGTAATCGTGTAAAACATTTGTGATTTGTGAAACTTGTCACCGTTTTGACCTTGTCGACATTGTGATCTTGTCGCCATTTTGACCTTGTCGCCATCTTGTAAACTTGATGTCTATGTCCTTACTGAATGTCATCTTGATGTAAGTGATGTGTCATCAATGTTGTAGAGTGTTGAGATACATGTAGATTGTCTTTGTGCATTGAGTTTGTGGAACGCAGAAAGTTTTGGAAAGAAAGTAACTTGTATTGAAAAAAAACAATTGTTGACGGACAAACTTACGACCTACAACTACACTCAACGCCATACAAACCTAATCAACACTTAGTGACAAGCAGGCACACACCAACAAATAGACGCTAATTTATTTTCCTCCAAAAACAAAGCAGGTTTTCCGTACCATCCGAAACCTTGCCGTAGAGGTCATTTGGGTTTTCGAAGTAGCGACCCTACAGTTCCTAGCCCGATTTCCAACCATTCTTCACCGCATCCAGGGCACTTGAGTATATTTTTCTTTTTATTTACTTTAAGGATGCAATTTTAGGCACGTATTGTCAATAGAAGTCAATTGTAAATTGTTCATTACTAACCACTTATAACATATTTTGTGTGGCTGGTATTTCATTGACATTGTCCATCATGTCTTCATTATTTGATTTCATCGATATGGGGATAAAATTACAGTTGACAGGTGATGAATTAACAAAATGGAGTGAGAATAAATACTCTGAATACCTACTAGTACAGGAGAAAGCTAATGAACGCGATGAAAGAGCAGCAGAACGGGCTGCAAAGGCAAAGCAAGCTGAGATAGACAGTGAACTTAAGAAGGCAGAAACAGCCTTAAAGCAAGCTGAGATAGATAGTGACTTGAAGAAGGCAGAAATAGCAGCTCAGAGTAAGAGAGAAGAACTGGAGTTACAGTTGAAAATGAAACAACTTGACACTGAGACTGCGATTAACAAAGAGTCTAAGAAATCTGAGAGACTGGAGAAAGAAAACCAGTACAAGAAATATCAAGGTATTGTACGTAATTATACCTCGGGTGACTGCATCGCAGCCTTTACCCAAAATTTTGAAACTTTAATGGAACATTACCAAGTTCCACTGTCTGAATGGAATATTGTTTATATGAGGAGTTTATCAGGGGAACCTCTTAAGGTCATTGAAACCATCCTCAAAGACCTCAGAAAAGATTACCATTATCTAAAATCTAAGATTATGGCACATTTTATGTTAGATGAGGCAGGTTACAGAGAACAGTTCAGTAAGTTGAGCCCAAAACCGACTCAAACGTTCTCTGATTACCTCTGCTTAGTCCGAGATATATTTACCAAATGGACTTCAGCAGCTAAAATTGACAAAAATTATCAGAGACTAGAAGATCTGATCATTAGAGATAAAATCATTTTATCCATTCCATCAGCATTTTCAAAATTTTTGCAAGAGAATGAATGCACTAGTGTAGACGAGATTGAGAGACGTGGTTCGGCGTATTACACAGCCAACAAACATTGTTTTGCCACTGAAGCTACTAACATTAATTTTGTAGCAGCGGCTAACTATGACAAACCCTACAGTAGGCAGAAACCTCATAGGCCTACCTCTGAGAAGTTTAATCACTGTACTTATTGTAAATTTTCACATCATCAGAATGAAATGTGCGATAAGCACCCAGGATACCATACTTACCTACTAAACATGGTAAACAGACAAGATAAGGAGCGTAAATCCTTCAGAAGTTTGCGTAAATGTTTCCTCTGTAAGGCGTACGGACACCATCGGAAAGATTTTAAAGGCAGGCAAATGACCAACAAAGCAAATGCCGCCTTGTTTGACAGTTCGGCGTCAGATGAAGAACAGCCAGAGAAACATCCTGTGAACTCAGAACAGGCTTTTGACATGTTTAGCGCAAATAAATGTTCTGTTTGTAACACCTTTTATGAAGATGGTATTTTAACATGCGGTCACGCCATCCCTATTGCCAATGAAGAAGCTAATTTGGTAGTAGATTCAAAAGGCAAGATAATCGTCCATCACGGATATGTGAATGGCAAGTCAGCTACAGTCCTTCGTGACACGAGCAGTTCACGTATTGGTCTGAAGAGAACGTTCATAATGCCTACAGACTATACAGGCAGGCACGTAACATGCAGAACATTCTCAGGCAATATTGAGAAATACCCATTAGCATGGGCATATATTGAAACACCATTCCTCACTGGGAAAGTAAAGTGCGCTGCATTAACAAACCCAGTGTGTGATGTAATTATTGGAAATTTACCAGAGGTGAATGATAAACCTCATGACATAACCTCTATGTGTATTGATGATAACATAACATCACCATCCAATGTTATCATTGAAAATGTCACACCACCTATTGAATGTATGGTAGCTAATGTAGCACTAAGTTCTCATGACATCATTGATAACATTGTTCCATCACCATCTGATATCATTGAATGTGTGAACGCAGTAACTAGATCTACTGCTAGAGTGCAAGATGAAAGTAATCAAACTGAAGCTATACAAATGCTTAGCCCATTATCACTACCTACTAACACCATGAAGGAAACGTTTGTAACAGCTCAAAAAGCTGATCCTTCATTATCAAAATACTTTAATCTGATCGGCCTAAAGCCAAAGGTAACCAAGAATGCAAAATGGCATTTTGCTATGAAAAATGATATACTCACCAGGTATTATACCAGAGGTGACAATACAACAGAGCAAACTGTTTTGCCAACAAATTATCGCAAGCAAGCCTTACATCTTGCCCACGATATACCTCTTGCAGGGCATATGGCATACATTAAGACCAGATCAAGGTTACTGACACAGTTTCATTGGCCCAAATTTTGCAATGACATTAAAGAATATTGCAGAAGTTGTGACACCTGCCAGAAACTGGTAAAAAAAGGTAAACACCCACAGGCGAAGTTGCAAGTTACTGACTTAGCCAGTCGACCTTTTAAAAAACTATCTGTCGACATAGTCGGCCCTCTTAATCATACAACAACTAGAGGGAATAAATATATTCTAACTGTCATTGATCAATGTAGTCGCTGGCCAGAAGCTATTCCGATAAAGAACATTACTGCCAATGATATAATGGAAGTGTTCTTCCATATTTTTTCTTGGATAGGTTTTCCAGATACTATCCAATCTGATAGGGGCACTCAGTTTATTGCCGCATCTACCCAAGCTTTCACCAAAATGTTGGGAGTGAAGCAATGTTTCAATTCCCCGTATCATCCTCACAGTAGTGGAGTAATAGAAAAATTTAACGGGGATCTAAAGCACATGCTTGCCAAAGTAACGCAAGAGCACCCCAATAACTGGGATGTATATCTACCAGCTATTCTTTTTGCTTATCGCAAGGTACCACATTCTAGTACCGGTTTCTCTCCTTTTGAACTTATCTATGGTGCCAAACCCTGTGGCCCATTGACTATTTATCACCAAATGTTAACTGACTCTACTCCAGTACTTAAACCCATATCATCATACGTATATGTTACATCATTGCGTGAAAGAATCATCAAATCTTGTGTTATTGCGAAGAATGCACTAAAACTATCTGGTGCTACTTATAGACAGTATGCGGACAAAGGTAACAAGACAATAACACTTACACCTGGACAGGACGTTCTTCTTCTACTACCTAGTGACAGACACTTATTGACTGACTCTTGGCAGGGACCTTTTAAAGTGACGAGACAGATTTCACCTGTAGACTACGAAATCCAAATAAAAGACAAACACAAAATATTTCACATAAATATGCTAAGACCATACCACAACAGAGACAACGAACAAGACGATACGACAGCTTGTACAGTGATAATAGATCACGAAGACGACGATGCTAGTGACGAGATTCCAACACCTGCATTAGACACGACAAACTGCTTGAAGGAGATCAAAATCAACCCAAAGTTGACTCAAGCAGAGACAAACAGTTGCAAACAGCTTATACAACAGTACAACACCATCTTTTCCAACAACCCAGGACAAACAGAATTAGTACAGCATCATATCACACTCACATCAAACACACCCATAAGATGCAGACCATACACCATTCCATTACATTACAAAGAACATTTACATCAGGAGATCATCAACTTAGAGAAAAACAACATCATAAGACGATCCCAATCAGACTTCTCATCTCCAATGGTCATAATACGCAAAAAGGACAATACAATAAGACTGTGTATCGACTATCGAAAGCTAAATAAAATAACTGTTCTAGATTTGGAGCCAATGGCAAACGCTGACGATCTTCTGACAGAACTGACAGACGCTAGGTTCTTCACGAAGATAGATATGACTAAAGGATATTATCAGATAGAAGTAGACGAACAGAGCAGACATCTGACAGCATTTGCCCTACCGTGGGGACTGTACGAATGGTGCAAACTTCCATTTGGGCTAGTCAATGCCCCTGCCACATTCGTACGTATGACACGACTCCTTCTTGTAGACATTCCTAACATAATTTGCTATATCGACGACATCTGTGTTCACACAGAGACGATGACAGAGCACATTAAGACGTTAGAACAGACATTTGAACGTATTAGACAGCACGGACTGACAGTAAAGCCTGCGAAGGTAGACATAGCCTACCAGGAAATATCTTTCTTGGGGTACAAAATATCCAACGGCTTTGTCATGACAGACGATAACATTGTGTCCAAGATACTAAAACTCTCACTTCCGACTACAAAAAAACAAGTCAGAAGTTTGTTGGGACTGATAAACTATTACCGGCAGTTCATTCCTGATTTTTCCGAACTGACCGAAGTGTTTACTAATTTACTAACAAAAGATAAACCAGATAAAATTGTACACAATGAATGCCTAAAAATTGCATTCCATAAAGTAATAGCATGTTTTTCTGATAATAGTTCAAATAATCTCATCCTGAAATTGCCCAACCTCCATTTACCTTTCAGATTGCGTACAGATGCTAGCTCCGTGGCGATTGGAGCAGTCTTGTTGCAAGAGTACAATAACATCCTCCATCCAGTGTACTGCGTATCAAGGAAACTAAAGCCCAGAGAACGGGCATGGTCTATCCCTCAATTGGAAGCCCTAGCTTTAGTAGTAGGTATAACCAAATTGTCCAGATTTCTTCTAGGACGCCATTTCATCGTGGAATCTGACAGCAGCCCGTTGCGTTTTATAAATTCAGGTGTACCTTCAAACCATATGGTAGCGCGCTGGTCTTTGAAACTTCAAGATTATAGCTTTGAGGTTCGACATATCCCAGGCAGATCCAATTCAATTGCCGATCTTTTGTCCCGTTGTCCGACCGACCCAGTAAGCACCAATGTCTGAGTGCAGTGTGTACAAATACACTCAGACCGACACAGCCATTTATCAGTGAATATATTTTTTCTATTCACAAAAAGCTGTGCAATGTCTACAATATTGTGATAGGGGTTACTCCCATTATATATAGTAGTTCTTATTTTACTAATTCATGTAGTGATTGTCGTGTATAATTGTGTAGTGTGTGGTAGAAAGCGAACTTTATTAATTGTATATACCAAGAACAAGAACAGTGTCACATTCGCTCAAAAACTTACCGTAAGCGAACTATCCAATTTGACAGTGACATCTGCGTGTGGAACATTCCAGGGATATTTTAAAGACGTGTGTGAACGTGTAAACTAAACAGTGACAGCTACACCATTGCAGTGAACCGAAATCCATAATGTTCGGTAGTGAAACATCCAACACATGAACAGTCAATCGTAATCCAGAAGGTTTTGTAGTGAAACATCCAACACATGAACTGTGAGAACATGGTACTTTCCGTAACTACATCAGACCGGAACAAGTGTGTTCTGCAAGCTTAAACATCAGCTGATTTTAGTGTTCGTGTGTACTTCCGGATTAGTTAGAAATTTAGAGCAAAATTAGCAGACGACAAATAAAAGTTTAAAAATCTATGACGATTCTAAAATCTTTAGGAATCAACAAAGTTAAATACACGAATTGTGTGTTTATATATTTAAGTAGTGTAATCTTAGAATCATATCTTGATTAATGTATTCATATTACCGACTTTTTCTCGTTAATATGAAGAAACGTCAAGCAATGACGCTAAGAAATAGAATAATGATTGTAAATTATTGTATTTCATTAATGTGAAAATTATTTCCCTTTCATTTATTTGTTATTACATCAATTCACAAAGGGCCATAATTTGAAATGTATATTCTAATGTGTTGTGTATACATAGCCAAGTGTTGCCAGATTATTGACACAACAGGTAGCCATCTACTGGGCATGGCAGAGGGTTGCCGACATTGCAGACCAACACAAGAGCTACTGGCCAAATAAGGTCAGGGTTTGAGCGTTTTATGCGACTTATATAAAGCCGTATTTCAGTCTAGCTAGATGGTTTTTGTTTCAAGAACCATATTATTACGTTTTTTTTTCAATGCTGCGAGGTAGATGCGTGAAGCTGGTACTACCGATCTGACTGGGTCATTAATGCAATTGAGGTAATCAGCCATCGAGAGGATGAAACCTGACATGTGTTAAAGGTTGAACACCACATGTCGTTGAATGCAACTTCCATTTCTTATATATTTCTATGGCATATGTGTATATTTGTATTTTGATACTAATGTATATAACAACAGAAGGGTAGACTCTGACAAGGTTAGAATATTAACCCAGTATGTACATATATTATACATGAAAGATGACATCTTTCATGAATTTGCCGGGGGAGCGTGTCAGAGTCCAGAAAGGGTACAGTGATGCAGTGACATCGTTACGCCCGCCAGGCGACTTAGCTCCCAGCAGGGAGGCAGCAACTTCGTTACGCCGCCAGGCGAGTGGTAGTTACCGGCCTGCAAGATTGCTGGCTGACGAACGACCAGCGGTCAGGCCAGGACGACGCTAAACGCACGCATGCCTCGTGAAGCCACCTGAGGTGGGAGGCAAGTGGCGAACTAGCGGGAGACAGCTCTGGGACACGGACTTGGACGGACGCATGATGAGAGAAATGCGTTGTGTGGTTTTCTGTGCTGAAAGTCGAGTGTCTGAACATCCTGAGTGTTAGACTTGTGAGCTGTATGGTAGATGTAAGTGTATTGAAGTATTACATATATATTGTTGTGATCATCGTTCGGTATTTGATATGTGAATAAATCCATTTAACGGTGTGTCGTTGAGTCTTACGTCAAATCACGTTGTACTTGTACTGTCTCACATGTGTTAGGTTAGCGAGCCAAGTTTAAGACCCTGACAGTAGCCCTGTGGTAGACAGTGGTAGCCCAGCGTTAGCCCTATGGTAGTCCTGTGGTAGACAGTGGTAGCCCAGTGTTAGCCCTATGGTAGCCTTGTGGTAGACAGTGGTAGCCCAGCGTTAGCCCTATGGTAGCCTTGTGGTAGACAGTGGTAGCCCAGCGTTAGCCCTATGGTAGCCCTGTGGTAGACAGTGGGAGCCCAGCGTTAGCCCTATGGTAGTCCTGTGGTAGACAGTGGTAGCCCAGCGTTAGCCCTATGGTAGCCTTGAGGTAGACAGTGGTAGCCCAGCGTTAGCCCTATGGTAGCCCTGTGGTAGACAGTGGTAGCCCAGTGTTAGCCCTATGGTAGCCCTGTGGTAGACAGTGGTAGCCCAGCGTTAGCCCTATGGTAGCCCTGTGGTAGACAGTGGTAGCCCAGCGTTAGCCCTATGGTAGCCCTGTGGTAGACAGTGGTAGCCCAGTGTTAGCCCTATGGTAGCCCTGTGGTAGACAGTGGTAGCCCAGCGTTAGCCCTATGGTAGCCCTGTGGTAGACAGTGGTAGCCCAGCGTTAGCCTATGGTAGCCCTGTGGTAGACAGTGGTAGCCCAGCGTTAGCCTATGGTAGCCCTGTGGTAGACAGTGGTAGCCCAGCGTTAGCCCTATGGTAGCCCTGTGGTAGACAGTGGTAGCCCAGCGTTAGCCCTATGGTAGCCCTGTGGTAGACAGTGGTAGCCCAGTGTTAGCCCTATGGTAGCCTTGTGGTAGACAGTGGTAGCCCAGTGTTAGCCTATGGTAGCCCTGTGGTACACAGTGGTAGCCCAGCGTTAGCCCTATGGTAGCCTTGTGGTAGACAGTGGTAGCCCAGTGTTAGCCTATGGTAGCCCTGTGGTAGACAGTGGTAGCCCAGCGTTAGCCCTATGGTAGCCCTGTGGTAGACAGTGGTAGCCCAGCGTTAGCCTATGGTAGCCCTGTGGTAGACAGTGGTAGCCCAGCGTTAGCCCTATGGTAGCCTTGTGGTAGACAGTGGTAGCCCAGCGTTAGCCCTATGGTAGCCTTGAGGTAGACAGTGGTAGCCCAGCGTTAGCCTATGGTAGCCCTGTGGTGAGACAGTGGTAGCCCGTGTTACCCTATGGTAGCCCTGTGGTAGACAGTGGTAGCCCAGCGTTAGCCTATGGTAGCCCTGTGGTAGCACAGTGGTAGCCCAGCGTTAGCCCTATGGTAGCCCTGTGGTAGACAGTGGTAGTCCCAGTGTTAGCCCTAGTGTAGCCCTGTAGGTAGACAGTGGTAGCCCAGCGTTAGCCCTATGGTAGCCCTGTGGAGACAGTGGTAGCCCAGCGTTAGCCTATGGTAGCCCTGTGGTAGACAGTGGTAGCCCAGCGTTAGCCTATGGTAGCCCTGTGGTAGACAGTGGTAGCCCAGCGTTAGGCCCTATGGTAGCCCTGTGGGTAGACAGTGGTACCCAGCGTTAGCCCTATGGTAGCCCTGTGGTAGACAGTGGTAGCCCAGTGTTAGCCCTATGGTAGCCTTGTGGTAACAGTGGTAGCCCAGTGTTAGCCTATGGTAGCCCTGTGGTACACAGTGGTAGCCCAGCGTTAGCCCTATGGTAGCCTTGTGGTAGACAGTGGTAGCCCAGTGTTAGCCTATGGTAGCCCTGTGGTAGACAGTGGTAGCCCAGCGTTAGCCCTATGGTAGCCCTGTGGTAGACAGTGGTAGCCCAGCGTTAGCCTATGGTAGCCCTGTGGTAGACAGTGGTAGCCCAGCGTTAGCCCTATGGTAGCCTTGTGGTAGACAGTGGTAGCCCAGCGTTAGCCCTATGGTAGCCTTGTGGTAGACAGTGGTAGCCCAGCGTTAGCCCTATGGTAGCCTTGTGGTAGACAGTGGTAGCCCAGCGTTAGCTCTATAGTAGCCCTGTGGTAGACAGTGGTAGCCCAGCGTTAGCCCTATGGTAGCCAAGCGTTAGCCCTATGGTAGCCCTGTGGTAGACAGTGGTAGCCCAGCGTTAGCCCTATGGTAGCCCAGCGTTAGCCCTATGGTAGCCCTGTGGTAGACAGTGGTAGCCCAGCGTTAGCCTATGGTAGCCTTGTGGTAGACAGTGGTAGCCCAGCGTTAGCCCTGATGGTAGCCCTGTGGTAGACAGTGGTAGCCCAGCGTTAGCCCTATGGTAGCCTTGTGGTAGACAGTGGGTAGCCCAGCGTTAGCCCTATGGTAGCCCTGTGGTAGACAGTGGTAGCCCAGCGTTAGCCCTATGATAGCCTTGTGGTAGACAGTGGTAGCACAGCGTTAGCCCTATGGTAGCCCAGCGTTAGCCCTATGGTAGCCCTGTGGTAGACAGTTGTAGCCCAGCGTTAGCCCTATGGTAGCCCTGTGGTAGACAGTGGTAGCCCAGTGTTAGCCCTATGGTAGCCTTGTGGTAGACAGTGGTAGCCCAGTGTTAGCCCTATGGTAGCCCTGTGGTAGACAGTGGTAGCCCAGTGTTAGCTCTATGGTAGCCTTGTGGTAGACAGTGGTAGCCCAGTGTTAGCCTATGGTAGCCCTGTGGTAGACAGTGGTAGCCCAGCGTTAGCCCTATGGTAGCCTTGTGGTAGACAGTGGTAGCCCAGCGTTAGCCCTATGGTAGCCCTGTGGTAGACAGTGGTAGCTCAGTGTTAGCCCTATGGTAGCCCTGTGGTAGACAGTGGTAGCCCAGCGTTAGCCCTATGGTAGCCCTGTGGTAGACAGTGGTAGCCCAGCGTTAGCCTATGGTAGCCTTGTGGTAGGCAGTGGTAGCCCAGTGTAAGCCCTATGGTAGCCCTGTGGTAGACAGTGGTAGCCCAGTGTTAGCCCTATGGTAGCCCTGTGGTAGACATTGGTAGCCCAGTGCTAGCCCTATGGTAGCCCTGTGGTAGACAGTGGTAGCCCAGTGTTAGCCCTATGGTAGCCTTGTGGTAGACAGTGGTAGCCCAGCGTTAGCCCTATGGTAGCCCAGCGTTAGCCTATGGTAGCCCAGCGTTAGCCTATGGTAGCCCAGCGTTAGCCCTATGGTAGCCTTGTGGTAGACAGTGGTAGCCCAGCGTTAGCCCTATAGTAGCCCTGTGGTAGACAGTGGTAGCCCAGTGATAGCCCTATGGTAGCCCTGTGGTAGACAGTGGTAGCCCAGTGTTAGCCCTATGGTAGCCCTGTGGTAGACAGTGGTAGCCCAGCGTTAGCCCTATGGTAGCCTTGTGGTAGACAGTGGTAGCCCAGCGTTAGCCCTATGGTAGCCCAGTGGTAGCCCAGTGTTAGCCCTATGGTAGCCCTGTGGTAGACAGTGGTAGCCCAGTGTTAGCCCTATGGTAGCCTTGTGGTAGACAGTGGTAGCCCAGCGTTAGCCCTATGGTAGCCTTGTGGTAGACAGTGGTAGCCCAGTGTTAGCCCTATGGTAGCCTTGTGGTAGACAGTGGTAGCCCAGTGTTAGCCCTATGGTAGCCCTGTGGTAGACAGTGGTAGCCCAGCGTTAGCCCTATGGTAGCCCTGTGGTAGTCAGTGGTAGCCCAGCGTTAGCCTATGGTAGCCCTGTGGTAGAGACAGTGGGTAGCCCAGCGTTAGCCCTATGGTAGCCCTGTGGTAGACAGTGGTTGCCCAGCGTTAGCCTATGGTAGCCCTGTGGTAGACAGTGGTAGCCCAGCGTTAGCCCTATGGTAGCCCTGTGGTAGACAGTGGTAGCCCAGCGTTAGCCCTATGGTAGCCCTGTGGTAGACAGTGGTAGCCCAGCGTTAGCCCTATGGTAGCCTTGTGGTAGACAGTGGTAGCCCAGCGTTAGCCCTATGGTAGCCCAGCGTTAGCCCTATGGTAGCCCAGCGTTAGCCCTATGGTAGCCCTGTGGTAGACAGTTGGTAGCCCAGCGTTAGCCCTATGGTAGCCCTGTGGTAGACAGTGGTAGCCCAGCGTTAGCCCTATGGTAGCCCAGCGTTAGCCCTATGGTAGCCCTGTGGTAGACAGTGGTAGCCCAGCGTTGGCCCTATGGTAGCCTTGTGGTAGACAGTGGTAGCCCAGCGTTAGCCCTATGGTAGCCCTGTGGTAGACAGTGGTAGCCCAGCGTTAGCCCTATGGTAGCCTTGTGGTAGACAGTGGTAGCCCAGCGTTAGCCCTATGGTAGCCCTGTGGTAGACAGTGGTAGCCCAGCGTTAGCCATATGGTAGCCCTGTGGTAGACAGTGGTAGCCCAGCGTTAGCCCTATGGTAGCCCTGTGGTAGACAGTGGTAGCCCAGCGTTAGCCCTTTGGTAGCCCTGTGGTAGACAGTGGTAGCCCAGCGTTAGCCCTATGGTAGCCCTGTGGTAGACAGTGGTAGCCCAGCGTTAGCCCTATGGTAGCCCTGTGGGTAGACAGTGGTAGCCCAGCGTTAGCCCTATGGTAGCCTTGTGGTAGACAGTGGTAGCCCAGCGTTAGCCTATGTAGCCCTTGTGGTAAACAGTGGTAGCCCAGCGTTAGCCCTATGGTAGCCCTGTGGTAGACAGTGGTAGCCCAGCGTGTAGCCCTATGGTAGCCCAGCGTTAGCCCTATGGTAGCCCAGCGTTAGCCCTATGGTAGCCCAGCGTTAGCCCTATGGTAGCCCAGCGTTAGCCCTATGGTAGCCCTGTGGTAGACCAGTGGTAGCCCAGCGTTAGCCCTATGATAGCCTTGTGGTAGACAGTGGTAGCCTAGCGTTAGCCCTATGGTAGCCTTGTGGTAGACAGTGGTAGCCCAGCGTTAGCCCTATGGTAGCCCAGTGTTAGCCCTAGTAGCCTTGTGGTAGACAGTGGTAGCCCAGCGTTTGCCCTATGGTAGCCTTGTGGTAGACAGTGGTAGCCCAGCGTTAGCCTTATGGTAGCCTTGTGGTAGACAGTGGTAGCCCAGCGTTAGCCCTATGGTAGCCCTGTGGTAGACAGTGGTAGCCCAGCGTTAGCCCTATGGTAGCCTTGTGGTAGACAGTGGTAAGCCCAGCGTTAGCCTATGGTAGCCCTGTGGTAGACAGTGGTAGCCCAGCGTTAGCCTATGGTAGCCTTGTGGTAGTCAGTGGTAGCCCAGCGTTAGCCCTATGGTAGCCCTGTGGTAGACAGTGGTAGCCCAGCGTTAGCCCTATGGTAGCCCTGTGGTAGACAGTGGTAGCCCAGCGTTAGCCCTATGGTAGCCTTGTGGTAGACAGTGGTAGCCCAGCGTTAGCCCTATGGTAGCCCTGTGGTAGACAGTGGTAGCCCAGCGTTAGCCCTATGGTAGCCCTGTGGTAGACAGTGGTAGCCCAGCGTTAGCCTATGGTAGCCCTGTGGTAGACAGTGGTAGCCCAGCGTTAGCCTATGGTAGCCTTGTGGTAGACAGTGGTAGCCCAGCGTTAGCCTATGGTAGCCCAGCGTTAGCCTATGGTAGCCCAGCGTTAACCTATGGTAGCCAAGCGTTAGCCTATGGTAGCCCAGCGTTAGCCTATGGTAGCCCAGCGTTAGCCTATGGTAGCCTTGTGGTAGACAGTGGTAGCCCAGCGTTAGCCTATGGTAGCCCTGTGGTAGACAGTGGTAGCCCAACGTTAGCCTATGGTAGCCCTGTGGTAGACAGTGGTGGCCAGCGTTAGCCCTATGGTAGCCCTGTGGTAGAACAGTGGTAGCCAGCGTTAGCCCTATGGTAGCCCTGTGGTAGACAGTGGTAGCCCAGCGTTAGCCTATGGTAGCCCTGTGGTAGACAGTGGTAGCCCAGCGTTAGCCCTATGGTAGCCCTGTGGTAGACAGTGGTAGCCCAGCGTTAGCCCTATGGTAGCCTTGTGGTAGACAGTGGTAGCCCAGCGTTAGCCCTATGGTAGCCCTGTGGTAGACAGTGGTAGCCCAGCGTTAGCCCTATGGTAGCCCTGTGGTATACAGTGGTAGCCCAGCGTTAGCCCTATGGTAGCCCTGTGGTAGACAGTGGTAGCCCAGCGTTAGCCCTATGGTAGCCCTGTGGTAGACAGTGGTAGCCCAGCGTTAGCCCTATGGTAGCCCTGTGGTAGACAGTGGTAGCCCAGCATTAGCCCTATGGTAGCCCAGCGTTAGCCCTATGGTAGCCCAGCGTTAGCCCTATGGTAGCCCAGCGTTAGCCCTATGGTAGCCCAGCGTTAGCCCTATGGTAGCCCTGTGGTAGACAGTGGTAGCCCAGCGTTAGCCCTATGGTAGCCTTGTGGTAGACAGTGGTAGCCCACTGGCTAGAACACTTACACATCGACCCTTTGGATATGTGTTCAAATACCTATCAATACGATTTTTGTTTTAATTTACCTGGAACTCCACGTCGATCCAACCTAATTTAAGTACCCGAAAGTGCTCGGGGAAGAAAACACAGCGGATATAATAGTGATCCCATCACCCACTGAGTCTGTCAACGGGGTCTCCGTGGCACAGTGGTCAAACCGCCTCACTGCGCTCCATGACCGTGGGTTTGTTTTCAAACTTCGGCATGGAGCTCATGAGAACATATTGCTTCCGCAATCACGGGTCTTCTACAGTTCTGTGGTTGTTCAACGCTTTCGGTAAGTCGCTCTGCATAATGAAATCGAGCCATATATGATGAAACCCTGTGCAATGAAGACGGTGCTCCTTCCTGTAAACCTCTGTTTAAACAGGAAAAGATGGGGCCTTTTCTATACACACAATACCCATCAAAACGTGTAAACGAGCCTTTCACATTTCACATTATTCGGCTAACGTCCAGTCCTGTCACAGAGTGTGTCCAGGTGTGAGACAGTCAGAATAACATCGTACCCTACACTTGTGTCTCCTCAGCAGAATCACCAACAGAAATGCAGCGTCTGTGTGTCCTGGTGACGATGGGTGCCTGTCTTGTCGCGTCTGCCCCACAAGATGTTGCTGTGAGAGTTCAGAGAGGGCCAACCCAACTAGATCTCACCAGCAGCGAACTATCCAAGTACGTCAAGTTAAAAAAAGTAAAGTTAAACTAATTAAAGTCAAAATAAGTAAAGTTAAAAAAAAAATTAAGTTAAATTAAGTAAAGTTAAAAAAGTAAAGTTAACCTTTCGCCTTTCACGCCATTAAGTGTATCTTGGTATATGGTGCTGGCCACATATTGTGACATCAGTAGACACTCGGTCAGTGACGTGGCCAGAATCGCTTCCCCCGCCTTGACTTTCCAGTCAATGTCCTGGTCAGCATTCTGGGCTGGGTAGACCTGCGAGTCCAGGTCAATGAACAAATAACCCCGCTTCTAATGGGATTCGAACATTTGACCATCTGGCTGTTCCTGCTGGGCACATCGCTCCAGTGGCATGTTTACTAGCGTCATAGGCGATCCCAAGCATTGTCTGTCTCTTGTCTAGATTGTACATTCTATCAGACCGCTGTTCGTCCATCTCTTGATATTATTGCCGGGTGTTTCTGTTCTTGGTTACATGCCCTCGCGCTGATACTACATTCATTGCTATCAGGTATGAATGATCATTGGGTTTCACACGACATGGTTGAGCAACACATAGATTTCATGGGCCATGTGCGATAGGGTAATTTCACACGTCCTGGATAAGAATGTCATTTTGACGGGCCACTTCTGCACTATTTCAGTGGCGCTTCGTTTATATCTCTAGAGATGCTTGATCTTTATCCTGTCTTTGTAGACATCTCTTTTTCTACTTCTGATGGCCGTTAGCCCTTCCATCTTGCACAGTATATAACAGTTAACTACTTAGCCCGAACTCAACGTAGCTTGAATCACATGACACTGGTATAGTTTTCCACATTCTATTTTACTAATACAATTCAGAGATATTTTACTAATACTATACACTGGACACTGCCAATAGCACAATCATGTGTTCCACAAAAGATTCCGAATATACACAACAGGGCCTAAACGTTGACTATTCTAACAGAGCGGCGTAGTATTAGCCATGCTCTATGACACCAGAAACAAGTCCGACGCTGACCATGGTTCAAGCCCCAACTGTCTGTATGTGACTTTTTGTCCTGGCACAAAACGTCCTGAGTGCTTTTCACGATTTTGTGACCAATGCCGTGGTAGATCACTTCACACGGTCTCCTCAAGTAGACCGCGCTTGTTACAAACTCATGCCATGATCCGGGCCTGTATAAACTGATCCATGGCAGACTGCCAGGCAAGTATGGGAGCTATTGGACCATAGCGGCTCCCAAAATTTTAGTAATTAGGGTAATGTTAAAGGTAAGTAATTTCAGACCTAAGAGTGATTCATACATAACCTCTGGGTTTAATGAATATAAACGCATCATTACTCTTGCTACCTGCCAGGACTTACTCAGACACGACTGAGCAACGCTATGACAGTAGATGGTACTACCTGCTTTCTGTTAGAGCTAAACGTTGGGCGGAGCTTACCAAATCCGACACCCCACATTGTGCCAACGGCTTCGGGAGGAGGAGCGCAATTAGGAGGGTACAAGCCTTACCCTAGTGCGAGCAAATGGGACCTAACGACTAAATATCATGGTAGGGACACCAGGCCCTAAACCTTGGTCAGCAACTGGTCTAGGATCGCAGCTCCGACAGATGAACAGTTAAAGCAATGATTTGCTGATCCGGCAGCTTCTGTAGCTTGTCTTATTTCAGACGTATTGGTGTTATCCTTTCCTCTGGAGTAAACCTGACAGACCGAGAGAGGGATCATGCTTCATAGAGAAAATATAGTCTCGATAATGCAGCTTAGCTTTGTGCTATGGTGAGGTATACATCCTTCCGTGGTCTTTTGAAGCACATTGTAACAAACTATCGTCTGTCAAGCCGGTAAGGTGTCAGTGATTAATTACCCGTGATGCAATAGATTGTGGTTTCTTGAATGTAGCAGCCGCCGCCAGGGTAAGTTTTCATCAGCATCATGAGAAATGCCGATAAACGTGGACAGAAATGCTTCCCATTTTACACGCTTACACACACGCCATCAGCTCTGTGTGTTTATCTCCATTATGCCATGTAGCCACACCATCCAGATAGTTATCTGTCTCCTTCTCCTGGCTTTTTTTCCCATCAGTTTTTCCAGTTGTCTCTAAGTATCTCCCCGTGATACCCCTATCCCCCCCCCCCCCCCCAAAAAAAAAAAAAAAAAAACAACTTAACCGTCTTGATCTAGTCTCTAATAAATTCGAGGTTTTCATTTGCTTCTTGTAGGATTTGCTCGTTGATTATTCTGTCTGGCTATGTATTCTTTGCATTTTCCTCATAAACACCACATTGCCACTGCCGTTAGACGTTTCACGTCTTATCCGCTTCTTTTCTATGTTTCGGACACTATCTATTTACGACCATCATTTCATGATAATGATATATCTGTTCAGAGACATGTCACTTGCAACAAGAAAAAGAGTGCTGAAGTGCTACATTGAACCTGTACTTTATAAAGGATGTGAAACGTGTACAATGAACAGAGAAGCTAACAAGCATCTAATGACTGTAAAAATGGGGTTTCTGTGGAAAATGCAAAGAATACCATGGTCAGACAGAAAAACCTTATGAGCAAGTCCTTGTGACAACTGAAAAGATTGAGGGGAAAAGAACGAAGGGAAATCATATAAGTAAATACTTGGAAGGTTTTTCCATGTGGTATTGTCGATATATGACACACACACACACACACACACACACACACACACACACACACACACACACACACACACACACACACATACACACACACATTGGCACCTTGCCGTCTTGACAGAGGATAGTTTGTGCTTTAAAAATGCATAATAACTTTTACCTATGGTGGTAGAGAATGTGACTGATAAGGCCAATTTGCGCTGTAAATGTCCGTTCACAGTGGGTGCATGTGAACACGTGGTCATTTCCACCATCATGCACCATCTTACGTCTCACACGCTCGGTGTGTGACTTATTTGCAATATTTTTCTCCTGTGTCTTTATTCAATTTCTGATGTTTGCCCTCCATGCAACACGTTCAGCGGCGACTTGCTCCCAATGTGCATTATCAATGCCTGTATCAATCATGTCCCGTTTAAACACATCTTTGTATAGTAGTAGAGGCTGACCCTGAGATCTCTTACCCATCTGTAATTCACCCAAAAAGATGTCCTTTGGTATTCTACCATCATCCATCCTCCTAAGATGTCCTATCCATCTAAGTCTACGAAGACTGAGCATGGAATAAACCATCACACAACCTGATCTGTCCAATACTTCAGTATTTGTGATTTTGTCTTGCCACTTAATACCAAGAATTCTTCGCAGACACCGCATATGAAAGCTGTTTAAACGTTTCTCTTGATGTGAGTAAGTTGTCCAGGTTTCACTGCCATAAAGAAGAGTATTAAGGACACAGGCTTGATAGACAAGGACTTTTGTTTTGGCAGTTAGCTTCCTGTTCTCCCAGACTCTTTTTCTTAACCTGTTCATTGTTGTTGCTGCCTTACCAATCCGGATGTTGATTTCCTGATCTAGGGATAATTTGCTATTTACCACTGATCCTAGATATGTAAAATGGTCTACCATCTCTAGTTCGGCGTCGTCAATAAAGATTGATGGTACCCCATGTGCACCTTGTGACATAATAAAGACCGGTTAAGACCAGGGATGGAGTTATTGCCTCTCCATAGCACAAAGCCTGGGCTAAAATATAGAGATCATGTGTTGCCCATTCAGCATGATCCCTCTCTCGGCCTGCCTAGTTCACTCCAGAGGAAAGGTAACACCCCTACATATGGAACAGCCTGTCGGAGCTTCGATCCTAGACCAGCCGCCAACCAAGGCTTAGAGCCTGGTCTGCCCTGCCATGACATTTTGTTTTTAGCTTGCATTTCCTCGCACCAGGGTAAGGCTTGTACCCTCCAAATTGCCCTCTTCCGCCCGAATCGATATATGAACATGGAGCTGATCCATAACCCTGGTGATTGTGTGAGATGACGAAACATGACCGCCCCCGCTTCGTTCGGCAAAGGAACTGAACAAGTATGTGTGTGCTAAAATAAATGCTAATAGCTAACAGAATTGTCAAGTAAGAGGTCAACAAGGAGAGGAACCTACTGCACACCATATAACATGGGATAATATATACAAACATATAACATGGGATTATATATACAAACATATAACATGGGGTAATATATACAAACATATAACATGGGATTATATATACAAATATATAACATAGGATAATATATATAAACATATAACATGGGATAATATATACAAACATATAACATGGGATAATATATACAAACATATAACATGGGATAATATATACAAACATATAACATGGGATAATATATACAAACATATAACATGGGATAATATATACAAACATATAACATGGGATAATATATACAAACATATAACATGGGATAATATATACAAACATATAACATGGGATAATATATACAAACATATAACATGGGATTATATATACAAACATATAACATGGGATAATATATATAAACATATAACATAGGATAATATATACAAATATATCACATGGGAATATATATACAAACATATAACATGGGATAATATATATAACCATATAACATGGGATAATATATACAAACACATAACATGGGATTAAATATACAAACATATAACATGGGATAATATATACAAACATATAACATGGGATAATGTATACAAACATATAACATGGGATAATATATACAAACAAATAACATGGGATAATATATACAAACATATAACGTGGGATAATATATACAAACATATAACATAAGATAATATATACAAACATATAATATGGGATAGTATATATAAACATATAACATGGGATAATATAAAAATAAACATATAACATGGGATAATATATACAAACATATAACATGGAATTATATATACAAACATATAACATGGGATAATATATACAAACATATAACATGGGATACTATATATAAACATATAACATGGAATAATATATATAAACATATAACATGGGTTAATATATATATATATATATATATATATATATATATATATATATATATATATATATATATATATATATATATATATATATATATATATATATATATATATATATATATAAACATATAACATGGGATTATATATACAAACATATAACATGGGATAATATATACAAACATATAACATGGGATAATATATACAAACATATAACATGGGATAATATATATAAACATATAACATGGGATAATATATATACACATATAACATGGGATTATATATATACAAACACATAACATGGGATAATATATATAAACATATAACATGGGATATTATATACAAACATATAACATGGGATTATATATACAAACATATAACATGGGATAATATATATAAACATATAACATGGGATAATATATATAAACATATAACATGGGATAATATATATATAAACATATAACATGGGATTATATATACAAACATATAACATGGGATAATATATACAAACATATAACATGAGATAATATATACAAACATATAACATGGGATTATATATACAAACATATAACATAGGATAATATATACAAAATATAACATGGGATAATATATACAAATATATAACATGGGATTATATATACAAACATATAACACGGAATTATATATACAAACATATAACATGGGATAATATATACAAACATATAACATGGGATAATATATACAAACATATAACATAGGATAATATATACAAACATATAACATGGGATTATATCTACAAACATATAACATGGGATAATATATACAAACATATAACATGGGATTATATATACACAAACATATAACATTGGATAATATATACAAACATATAACATGGAATAATATATACAAACATATAACATGGGATAATATATACAAACATATAACATGGGATAATATATATAAACATATAACATGGGATAATATATATAAACATATAACATGGGATAATATATATAAACATATAACATGAGATTATATATACAAACATATAACATGGGATAATATATACAAACATATAACATGGGATAATATATACAAACATATAACATGGGATTATATATACAAACATATAACATGGGATAATATATACAAAATATAACATGGGATAATATATACAAACATATAACATGGGATTATATATACAAACATATAACATGGTATAATATATACAAACATATAACATGGGATAATATATACAAACATATAACATGGGATTATATATACAAACATATAACATGGGATAATATATACAAACATATAACATTGGATAATATATACAAACATATACGATGGGATAATATATACAAACATATAACACGAGATTATATATACAAACATATAACATGGGATAATATATACAAACATATAACATGGGATTATATATACAAACATATAACATGGGATAATATATACAAACATATAACATGGGATAATATATAAAAACATATAACATGGGATAATATATACAAACATATAACATGGGGTAATATATATAAACATATAACATGGGATAATATATGTAAACATAAAACATGGGATTATATATACAAACATATAACATGGGATAATATATATAAACATATAACATGGGATAATATATACAAACATATAACATGGGATAATATATACAAACATATAACATGGGATAATATATACAAACATATAACATGGGATAATATATACAAACATATAACATGGGATAATATATACAAACATAACATGGGATAATATTTATAAACATATAACATGGGATAATATATACAAACATATAACATGGGATAATATATACAAACATATAACATGGGATAATATATATAAACATATAACATGGGATAATATATATACACATATAACATGGGATTATATATACAAACACATAACATGGGATAATATATATAAACATATAACATGGGATATTATATACAAACATATAACATGGGATTATATATACAAACATATAACATGGGATAATATATATAAACATATAACATGGGATAATATATATAAACATATAACATGGGATAATATATATATAAACATATAACATGGGATTATATATACAAACATATAACATGGGATAATATATACAAACATATAACATGAGATAATATATACAAACATATAACATGGGATAATAAATACAAACATATAACATGGGATAATATATACAAACATATAACATGGGATAATATATAGAAACATATAACATGAGATAATATATACAAACATATAACATGGGATAATATATACAAACATATAACATGAGATAATATATACAAACATATAACATGGGATAATAAATACAAACATATAACATGAGATAATATATACAAACATATAACATGAGATAAATATAACAAACATATAACATGAGATAATATATACAAACATATAACATGAGATAATATATACAAACAGTATAACATGAGATAATATATACAAACATATAACATGGGATAATATATACAAACATATAACATGAGATAATATATACAAACATATAACATGAGATAATATATACAAACATATAACATGAGATAATATATACAAACATATAACATGGGATAAAATATACAAACATATAACATGAGATAATATATACAAACATATAACATGGGATAAAATATACAAACATATAACATGAGTATAATATATACAAACATATAACATGGGATAATATATACAAACATATAACATGAGATAATATATACAAACATTATAACATGAGATAATATATACAAACATATAACATGAGATAATATATACAAACATATAACATGAGATAATATATACAAACATATAACATGAGATAATATATACAAACATATAACATGGGAGAATATATACAAACATATAACATGGGAGAATATATACAAACATATAACATGGGATAATATATACAAACATAAACATGGGATAATATATTACAAACATATAACATGGGATAATATATACAAACATATAACATGAGATAATATATACAAACATATAACATGAGATAATATATACAAACATATAACATGAGATAATATATACAAACATATAACATGAGATAATATATACAAACATATAACATGAGATAATATATACAAACATATAACATGAGATAATATATACAAACATATAACATGAGATAATATATACAAACATATAACATGAGATAATATATACAAACATATAACATGAGATAATATATACAAACATATAACATGAGATAATATATACAAACATATAACATGAGATAATATATACAAACATATAACATGAGATAATATATACAAACATATAACATGAGATAATATATACAAACATATAACATGAGATAATATATACAAACATATAACATGAGATAATATATACAAACATATAACATGAGATAATATATACAAACATATAACATGAGATAATATATACAAACATATAACATGAGATAATATATACAAACATATAACATGAGATAATATATACAAACATATAACATGAGATATATACAAACATATAACATGAGATAATATATACAAACATATAACATGAGATAATATATACAAACATATAACATGAGATAATATATACAAACATATAACATGAGATAATATATACAAACATATAACATGAGATAATATATACAAACATATAACATGAGATAATATATACAAACATATAACATGAGATAATATATACAAACATATAACATGAGATAATATATACAAACATATAACATGGGATAATATATACAAACATGTAACATGAGATAATATATACAAACATATAACATGGGATAATATATACAAACATGTAACATGAGATAATATATACAAACATGTAACATGGGATAATATATACAAACATATAACATGGGATAATATATACAAACATGTAACATGAGATAATATATACAAACATATAACATGAGATAATATATACAAACATATAACATGGGATAATATATACAAACATGTAACATGAGATAATATATACAAACATATAACATGGGATAATATATACAAACATGTAACATGAGATAATATATACAAACATATAACATAAGATAATATATACAAACATATAACATGAGATAATATATACAAACATATAACATGGGATAATAAATACAAACATATCACATGAGATAATATATACAAACATATAACATGGGATAATAAATACAAACATATCACATGAGATAATATATACAAACATATAACATGAGATAATATATACAAACATATAACATGAGATAATATATACAAGCATATAACATGAGATAATATATACAAACATATAACATGAGATAATATATACAAACACATAACATGAGATAATATATACAAACATATAACATGAGATAATATATACAAATATATAACATGAGATAATATATACAAACATATAACATGAGATAATACATACAAATATATAACATGAGATAATATATACAACAGTATAACATGAGATAATATATACAAACATTATAACATAGATAATATATACAAACATATAACATGCGATAATATATACAACATATAACATGAGATAATATATACAAACATATAACATGGGATAATATATACAACATATAACATGAGATAGATATACAAACATAATACTATGGAGATAATATATACAAACATAATAACATGGGATAATATATACAAACATATAACATGGGATAAGTATATCAAACATATAACATGGGATTAATATATACAAACATATAACATGGGATAATATATACAAACATATAACATGGGGATAATATATATACAAACATATAAACATGGGATATATATACAAACATATAACATGGAGATATATATACAAACATATAACATGAGATAATATATACAAACATATAACATGAGATAATATATACAAACATATAACATGGGATAATATATACAAACATATAACATGGGATAATATATACAAACATATAACATGGGATAATATATACAAACATATAACATGGGATTACTATATACAAACATATAACATGGGATAATATATACAACATATAACATGGGATAATATATACAAACATATAACATGGGGATTAATATATACAAACATATAACATGAGATATATATATACAAACATATAACATGAGATAATATATACAAACATATAACATGAGATAATATATACTAAAACATATAACATGGGATAATATATACAAACATATAACATGAGATAATATATACAAACATATAACATGGGTATATATACAAACATATACATGAGATAATATATACAAACATATAACATGGGATAATATATACAAACATATAACATGGGATAATATATACAAACATATAACATGGGATAATATATACAAACATATAACATGGGATATATATACAAACATATAACATGGGATAATATATACAAACATATAACATGGGATAATATATACAAAACATATAACATGGGATAATATATACAAAACATATAACATGGGATAATATATACAAACATATAACATGGGATAATATATACAAACATATAACATGGGATAATATATACAAACATATAACATGGGATAATATATACAAACATATAACATGGATAATATATACAAAACATATAACATGGGATAATATATACAAAATATAACATGGGATAATATATACAAACATATAACATGGGATATATATACAAACATATAACATGGGAATTATATATACAAACATATAACATGGATAATATATACAAACATATAACATGGGATAATATATACAAACATATAACATGGGATAATATATACAAACATATAACATGGGATAATATATACAAACATATAACATGGGATAATATATACAAACATATAACATGGGATATATATACAAACATATAACATTGGATAATATATACAAACATATAACATTGCAATAATATACAAATATAACATGGGATAATATATACAAACATATAACATGGGATAATATATAAACATATAACATGGGATAATATATATAAACATATAACATGGGATAATATATATATAAACATATAACATGAGATTATATATACAAAACACATAACATGGGATAATATATACAAAAATATAACATGGCTAATATATACAAACATATAACATGGGATTATATATACAAACATATAACATGGGATAATATATACAAAATATAACATGGGATAATATATACAAACATATAACACTGGGATTACTATATACAAACTATATAACATGGTATAATATATACAAACATATAACACGAGATGTATATATACAAACATATAACATGGATAATATATACAAACATATAACATGGGACTATATATACAAACATATAACATGGGATAATATATACAAAACATATAACATGGATAATATATACAAACATATAACATGGGATAATATATACAACATATAACATGGGGTAATCTATATAAACATATAACATATGGGATAATATATGTAAAAATAAACATGGGATTATATATAAAACAATAACATGGGATAATATATATAAACATATAACATGGGATAATATATACAAACATATAACATGGGATAATATATACAAACATATAACATGGGATAATATATACAAACATATAACATGGCTAATATATACAAACTATAACATGGGATAACTATATACAACAATAACATGGGATAATATTTATAAACATATAACATGGGGATAATATATACAAACATATAACAGGGATAATATATACAAACATATAACCATGGGATAATATATATAAAACATATAACATGGGATAATAATATACACATATAACATGGGATTATATATACAAACACATAACATGGGATAATATACTAAACATACTAACATGGGATATTATATACAAACATATAAACATGGGATTATATATACAAAACATATAACATGGATAATATATATAAACATATAACATGGATACTATATATAAACATATAACATGGGATAATATATATATATATATATATAAACATATAACATGGGATTATATATACAAACATATAACATGGGATAATATATACAAACATATAACATGAGATAATATATACAAACATATAACATGGGATAATAAATACAAACATATAACATGGGATAATATATACAAACATATAACATGGGATAATATATAGAAACATATAACATGAGATAATATATACAAACATATAACATGGGATAATATATACAACATATAACATGAGATAATATATACAAACATATAACATGGGATAATAAATACAAACATATAACATGAGATAATATATACAAACATATAACATGAGATAATATATACAAACATATTACATGAGATAATATATACAAACATATAACATGAGATAATATATACAAACAGATAACATGAGATACTATATACAAACATATAAAACATGGGATTAATATATACAAACATATAACATGAGATAATATATACAAACATATAACATGAGATAATATATACAAACATATAACATGAGATAATATATACAAACATATAACATGGGATAAAATATACAAACATATAACATGAGATAATATATACAAACATATAACATGGGATAAAATATACAAACATATAACATGAGATAATATATACAAACATATAACATGGGATAATATATACAAACATATAACATGAGATAATATATACAAACATATAACATGAGATAATATATACAAACATATAACATGAGATAATATATACAAACATATAACATGAGATAATATATACAAACATATAACATGGGATAATATATACAAACATATAACATGGGATAATATATACAAACATATAACATGGGATAATATATACAAACATATAACATGGGATAATATATACAAACATATAACATGGGATAATATATACAAACATATAACATGGGATAATATATACAAACATATAACATGAGATAATATATACAAACATATAACATGAGATAATATATACAAACATATAACATGAGATAATATATACAAACATATAACATGAGATAATATATACAAACATATAACATGAGATAATATATACAAAACATATAACATGAGATAATATATACAAAACATATAACATGAGATAATATATACAAACATATAACATGAGATAATATATACAAACATATAACATGAGATAATATATACAAACATATAACATGAGATAATATATACAAACATATAACATGAGATAATATATACAAACATATAACATGAGATAATATATACAAACATATAACATGAGATAATATATACAAACATATAACATGAGATAATATATACAAACATATAACATGAGATAATATATACAAAACATATAACATGAGATAATATATACAAACATATAACATGAGATAATATATACAAACATATAACATGGGATATATATACAAACATATAACATGGGATAATATATACAAACATATAACATGAGATAATATATACAAAACATATAACATGAGATAATATATACAAACATATAACATGGGATAATATATACAAACATATAACATGAGATAATATATACAAACATATAACATGAGATAATATATACAAACATATAACATGAGATAATATATACAAACATATAACATGAGATAATATATACAAACATATAACATGAGATAATATATACAAACATATAACATGGGATAATATATACAAACATATAACATGAGATAATATATACAAACATATAACATGGGATAATATATACAAACATATAACATGAGATAATATATACAAACATATAACATGAGATAATATATACAAACATATAACATGAGATAATATATACAAACATATAACATGAGATAATATATACAAACATATAACATGAGATAATATATACAAACATATAACATGAGATAATATATACAAACATATAACATGAGATAATATATACAAACATATAACATGAGATAATATATACAAACATATAACATGAGATAATATATACAAACATATAACATGAGATAATATATACAAACATATAACATGAGATAATATATACAAACATATAACATGAGATAATATATACAAACATATAACATGAGATAATATATACAAACATATAACATGGGATAATATATACAAACATATAACAGGGATAATATATACAAACATATAACATGGGATAATATATACAAAACATATAACATGGGATAATATATACAAACATATAACATGGGATAATATATACAAACATATAACATGAGATAATATATACAAACATATAACATGGGATAATATATACAAACATATAACATGGGATAATATATACAAACATATAACATGGATAATATATACAAACATATAACATGGGATTATATATACAAACATATAACATGAGATAATATATACAAACATATAACATGAGATAATATATACAAACATATAACATGGGATAATATATACAAACATATAACATGGGATAATATATACAAACATATAACATGGGATAATATATACAAACATATAACATGGGATAATATATACAAACATATAACATGGGATAATATATACAAACATATAACATGAGATAATATATACAAACATATAACATGAGATAATATATACAAACATATAACATGAGATAATATATACAAACATATAACATGGGATAATATATACAAACATATAACATGGGATAATATATACAAACATATAACATGAGATAATATATACAAACATATAACATGAGATAATATATACAAACATATAACATGAGATAATATATACAAACATATAACATGGGATAATATATACAAACATATAACATGGGATAATATATACAAACATATAACATGAGATAATATATACAAACATATAACATGAGATAATATATACAAACATATAACATGAGATAATATATACAAACATATAACATGAGATAATATATACAAACATATAACATGAGATAATATATACAAACATATAACATGAGATAATATATACAAACATATAACATGAGATAATATATACAAACATATAACATGAGATAATATATACAAACATATAACATGAGATAATATATACAAACATATAACATGAGATAATATATACAAAACATATAACATGGGATAATATATACAAACATATAACATGGGATAATATATACAAACATATAACATGGGATAATATATACAAACATATAACATGGGATAATATATACAAACATATAACATGGGATAATATATACAAACATATAACATGGGATAATATATATAAACATATAACATGGGATAATATATACAAACATATAACATGGGATAATATATACAAACATATAACATGGGATAATATATACAAACATATAACATGGGATAATATATACAAACATATAACATGGGATAATATATACAAACATATAACATGGGATAATATATACAAACATATAACATGGGATAATATATACAAACATATAACATGGGATAATATATACAAACATATAACATGGGATATATATACAAACATATAACATGGATAATATATACAAACATATAACATGGGATAATATATACAAACATATAACATGGATAATATATACAAACATATAACATGGGATAATATATACAAACATATAACATGGATAATATATACAAACATATAACATGGGATAATATATACAAACATATAACATGAGATAATATATACAAACATATAACATGGGATAATATATACAAACATATAACATGGGATATATATACAAACATATAACATGGGATAATATATACAAACATATAACATGGGATAATATATACAAACATATAACATGGGATAATATATACAAACATATAACATGGGATAATATATACAAACATATAACATGGGATAATATATACAAACATATAACATGGGATATATATATACAAACATATAACATGGGATAATATATACAAACATATAACATGGGATAATATATACAAACATATAACATGGGATAATATATACAAACATATAACATGGGATAATATATACAAACATATAACATGGGATAATATATACAAACATATAACATGGGATAATATATACAAACATATACATGGGATAATATATAAACATATAACATGGGATAATATATACAAACATATAACATGGATAATATATACAAACATATAACATGGGATAATATATACAAACATATAACATGGGATAATATATACAAACATATAACATGGGATAATATATACAAACATATAACATGGGATAATATATACAAACATATAACATGGGATAATATATACAAACATATAACATGGGATAATATATACAAACATATAACATGGATATATATACAAACATATAACTGGGATAAAATACAAACATATAACATGGATAATATATACAAACATATAACATGGGATAATATATACAAACATATAACATGAGATAATATATACAAACATATAACATGGGATAATATATACAAACATATAACATGGGATAATATACAAACATATAACATGGGATAATATATACAAACATATAACATGGGATAATATATACAAACATATAACATGAGATAATATATACAAACATATAACATGGGATAATATATACAAACATATAACATGAGATAATATATACAAACATATAACATGGATAATATATACAAACATATAACATGGGATAATATATACAAACATATAACATGAGATAATATATACAAACATATAACATGGGATAATATATACAAACATATAACATGAGATAATATATACAAACATATAACATGAGATAATATATACAAACATATAACATGAGATAATATATACAAACATATAACATGAGATAATATATACAAACATATAACATGAGATAATATATACAAACATATAACATGAGATAATATATACAAACATATAACATGGGATAATATATACAAACATATAACATGAGATAATATATACAAACATATAACATGAGATAATATATACAAACATATAACATGGGATAATATATACAAACATATAACATGAGATAATATATACAAACATATAACATGAGATAATATATACAAACATATAACATGAGATAATATATACAAACATATAACATGAGATAATATATACAAACATATAACATGAGATAATATATACAAACATATAACATGGGATAATATATACAAACATATAACATGGGATAATATATACAAACATATAACATGGGATAATATATACAAACATATAACATGGGATAATATATACAAACATATAACATGGGATAATATATACAAACATATAACATGGGATAATATATACAAACATATAACATGAGATAATATATACAAACATATAACATGAGATAATATATACAAACATATAACATGAGATAATATATACAAACATATAACATGGGATAATATATACAAACATATAACATGGGATAATATATACAAACATATAACATGAGATAATATATACAAACATATAACATGAGATAATATATACAAACATATAACATGAGATATATATACAAACATATAACATGGATAATATATACAAACATATAACATGAGATAATATATACAAACATATAACATGAGATAATATATACAAACATATAACATGAGATAATATATACAAACATATAACATGAGATAATATATACAAACATATAACATGAGATAATATATACAAACATATAACATGAGATAATATATACAAACATATAACATGAGATAATATATACAAACATATAACATGAGATAATATATACAAACATATAACATGAGATAATATATACAAACATATAACATGAGATAATATATACAAACATATAACATGAGATAATATATACAAACATATAACATGAGATAATATATACAAACATATAACATGAGATAATATATACAAACATATAACATGAGATAATATACAAACATATAACATGGATAATATATACAAACATATAACATGAGATAATATATACAAACATATAACATGAGATAATATATACAAACATATAACATGAGATAATATATACAAACATATAACATGAGATAATATATACAAACATATAACATGAGATAATATATACAAACATATAACATGAGATAATATATCAAACATATAACTGGATATATTACAAACATATAACATGAGATAATATATACAAACATATACATGAGATAATATACAAACATATAACATGAGATAATATATACAAACATATAACATGAGATAATATATACAAACATATAACATGAGATAATATATACAAACATATAACATGAGATAATATATACAAACATATAACATGAGATAATATATACAAACATATAACATGGGATAATATATACAAACATATAACATGAGATAATATATACAAACATATAACATGAGATAATATATACAAACATATAACATGAGATAATATATACAAACATATAACATGAGATAATATATACAAACATATAACATGAGATAATATATACAAACATATAACATGAGATAATATATACAAACATATAACATGAGATAATATATACAAACATATAACATGGGATAATATATACAAACATATAACATGAGATAATATATACAAACATATAACATGAGATAATATACACATATACAGAAACATATAAACATGAGATAATATATACAAACATATAACATGAGATAATATATACAAACATATAACATGGGATAATATATACAAACATATAACATGGATAATATATACAAACATATAACATGAGATAATATATACAAACATATAACATGAGATAATATATACAAACATATAACATGAGATAATATATACAAACATATAACATGAGATAATATATACAAACATATAACATGAGATAATATATACAAACATATAACATGGGATAATATATACAAACATATAACATGGGATAATATATACAAACATATAACATGGGATAATATATACAAACATATAACATGGGATAATATATACAAACATATAACATGAGATAATATATACAAACATATAACATGAGATAATATATACAAACATATAACATGGGATAATATATACAAACATATAACATGAGATAATATATACAAACATATAACATGGATAATATATACAAACATATAACATGAGATAATATATACAAACATATAACATGGGATAATATATACAAACATATAACATGAGATAATATATACAAACATATAACATGAGATAATATATACAAACATATAACATGAGATAATATATACAAACATATAACATGGGATAATATATACAAACATATAACATGAGATAATATATACAAACATATAACATGAGATAATATATACAAACATATAACATGAGATAATATATACAAACATATAACATGAGATAATATATACAAACATATAACATGAGATAATATATACAAACATATAACATGAGATAATATATACAAACATATAACATGAGATAATATATACAAACATATAACATGAGATAATATATACAAACATATAACATGAGATTAATATATACAAACATATAACATGAGATAATATATACAAACATATAACATGAGATAATATATACAAACATATAACATGAGATAATATATACAAACATATAACATGAGATAATATATACAAACTATAACATGAGATAATATATACAAACATATAACATGGATAATATATACAAACATATAACATGCGATAATATATACAAACATATAACATGGGATAATATATACAAAACATATAACATGGGATAATATATACAAACATATAACATGAGATAATATATACAAACATATAACATGAGATAATATATACAAACATATAACATGAGATAATATATACAAACATATAACATGAGATAATATATACAAACATATAACATGAGATAATATATACAAACATATAACATGAGATAATATATACAAACATATAACATGAGATAATATATACAAACATATAACATGGGATAATATATACAAACATATAACATGAGATAATATATACAAACATATAACATGAGATAATATATACAAACATATAACATGAGATAATATATACAAACATATAACATGAGATAATATATACAAACATAGAACATGAGATAATATATACAAACATATAACATGGGATAATATATACAAACATATAACATGAGATAATATATACAAACATATAACATGGAGATATATATACAAACATAAACATGAGATAATATATACAAAACATATAACATGAGATAATATATACAACATATAACATGAGATAATATATACAAACATATAACATGAGATAATATATACAAACATATAACATGGATAATATATACAACATATAACATGGGTAATATATACAAACATATAACATGAGATATATATACAAACATATAACATGGGATAATATATACAAACTATAACATGGGATAATATATACAAACATAAACATGGGATAATATATACAAAAATAACATGGGATAATATATATAAAATATAACATGGGATAATATATATACACATAATCACATGGGATAATATACAAACATATAACATGGTGATAATACTATACAAACATATACATGGGATAATATATACAAACATATAACATGGGAGTATATATACAAACATATACATGGGATAATATATACAAAATAAACATGGATAATAATACAAACATATAACGATGGATAATATATCTACATATAACTATATATATCACATATATAGTATAATCAAACATATAAATATATTATAATATATACATATATATATAACATATAAACTATATATATACAAACATATAACATGGGATTATAATACAAACATATAACAGGGATAATATATACAACATATAACATGGGATAATATATACAAACATATACATGGGTAATATATATAAACATATAACATGGATAATATATACAAACAATAACATGGGATAATATATATAAACATATAACATGGGATA